>SNQJ01S0060828.1:62916-90002 GCA_010110895.2 Picea sitchensis
GACATGTGTCAACATAAATTTCGGCTTCCAAAAATGAGTCAAAATGTGATTTCTGGTTCCAGATAAATATGATCAGGATCGATGTAAGTTAAAACTTTAGCAAAATTTTGCAACGCAAATATAGTGCCGTAAATAACGACTTCTGTAGGTCGGAAAAAAGTTAATTTTTGATCGGAAAACATTGTGGTGGTCAATTTATGCTTCTGTCTGTCTCGTAGCTTTTAAATTGTTCAGTTTCATGTCAAAGGTCCGGTTTTTTCATATCATATCCCCGAAGGACTCTGCAGTACACGTCTTATCTAATTTTTAGGTCATTGTATGTGATAGGGATGCTATTTAAATAATTCAACCGCATATCAGGAAGAAGAGAATGCGCTGCATTATCTTTCCGTTATGTTTTATCGAAGGAATTAAACATGATTTCTATTTTCATTTTTAGCAATTTCAGAGATTGTCAACAGTTCCTCTGAACCCGATGTTGAAGAAAGTGTCATCCTAATAAAGGACATGATAGTTTGTTTGAACACTTCGTCTCTGTACCGTGAGGTAAACTTAAATGTCAGATTTCTGAGTTCGCGCTTTATTTAATTCGATCTCGATTCCTGTGGAGTCTGTTCGAAAGCCTTCCATCCGTTTCGATTTTACGGGCATTAAATGCTTGGCAAGGATTCCTGGACGAGCAATTCATGCAAATCCAACAACTACAGGATGAAAGCAATCCTGAATCTGTGGTTGAGGTGGTCTCGCTCTTCTTTGAAGATGCCGAGAAACTTCTAGCTGATTTATCCAAAACGTTGTATGTTTTAATTCCCGACTAGTTTTCCCTGTTTTCTCTTAGACCTCTATGGATTTTTTATTAAGAAGCATATGGTCCTGGGGCAATGAGAGCTCCGGTAGTGTTTTAATTGTATAAATATCTCTCAGATAGCCCTTTTGTTCCCCTGTTTTTCCATGAAAAATAACTTGAAGGGAATTGTATAACTTTGTCCACTAGCTTAGAAAAATAAGTGAGCAATAAGACATAATAATGGTTAAAAACAAAAACGTTAAGAAATTTTCTCCATCTTATTAAATGATACAAATTTAATTAACATTTCAATAGAAATAATATAATCATAATTTCTAATTTTGGATCTTATAAGCAATGCATTAGATAATATTAATGCGTTGGCTGATAATTATTTATATACATTATACTGCCTGAAATGTTATATTTGTATGTTATATTTGTTTGACTTATGACATAAATATCCCTTAACTTGTTACTGCGAGATCTATGTTACAGTATTATTGAGGCACAAATGATGTATGACTTAATATACAGTTTAAAGTGTTATTGATGGCTTCACAATTAAATGATCATTAACTTACGTAATGATTATTAACATTAGTCCCTTTGCAAAAGTCTTATTTAACCTCTGATTGCTTAGTCCACGACACTATGGACTAGTGTTAAGTGGACATATTTCCATTATGGCATTAACTATTATTCGCTTAATGGAATACAGACCATCCGTATCCAATCAAATGGTTCATTATTATTTACTTTGTTAGTTTTAACAGTAAGTAAATAATGCATAGTCCTTTAATTAACAAATGGTTAGTGTAAGTAAATAATATCGCTGTTAGTTTTAACTTTTTAATTACGACTTTTTTAATAATGATCAGATATACATTAAGTAATGATTTAGTTTGGTTAATTAGTTGTGTCACTTAATAATCACTTTAAACAACATAGCACTGGGTTCAAAGCATAGTAGTGGCAAATACCATTATTATGATCTAATTAGATCTACTTCCTTATATACATTTTTAATTAAATTATCTTATGGCTGGTAAATACACGCCGACACTTGCGGCAATAAGACTTCAATGTTAAGAACTAATAATATTTCAGAAAAATGTTATTTTTAGATTTATTTTAATTCAATTTAAATTATTATTCAGATTGTGATATGTTTAACCATTGCAAATGCTAAAAAATCAAAGTCAAAGGTAACACTAATAGAAAGTCAGCGATGAACTCATCGCTATAGTCCCAAACCTTTACCATCGATTCAATAATCTGCCTAATACATCATTGATCATAAACATGGTAAATGATACATTTTTTCAATTTTTATTGGAAATTTTTTAAAGAAAATAAAACGCGAAATACCTTAATCAGTGCCCTTTTGATATCTCTTCAGCAGCTTGTCGCTGGTTGTGGAAGGAAACCAAAATAAATAGTATAGTGGAAAACCTTGTTTGCTTAAAATATATTCAAATTTCAAATATATTCAAATTTCATCAGAATCTTCAAGTCCTTGAAGATTCTGATGAAATTTTACTAGACCTGACTTAAACAATCGACGAGATCTGACAATTCATTATAGACTCTTTCCCATAAAATATTCCGCTGAAATTTTAATAGACCTGACTTAAACAATCGACGGGATCTGAAAATTCATTATAGACTCTTTCCCATCAAAATTTCGGCTGGAATTTTACTGGACCTGACTTAAACAATTGAGGAGATCTGAAAATCCGTTATAAAACCCTTCAGATCTTCTTCGCATCTTCCAAATCAGCCATAAATCCAGAATAGCTAGAAAATACAGTACACAAGAATATAGAAGGAATGTAAAAAGGGCCAAAAAAATAGTTTTAATTCGCTCAGTTTAGCAGATGAGTTTGCTAATCTGATGGCCAATATAGCTAAACTATCCAGTTGTTTTGCACTACTGCTTCTATCCAGTTGTTTTGCACTACTGCTTCTTTGACAGATCCAACTTGGATGCTGTTTTACTCTTCTAATTGAACGTATCAGTTAAATAAATGGGTAGACAAAAACTAAGTAAACTTTTTGATTTCAGATTAAACTTCTAAAGATTGGAAATGCAAACTATTATAAAAAGACGAGCTTTAATCTTTTACCTCCATTATTGCACAAGCCTTGTAGGACATGAGCTTTTATCTTTTACCTCCATTATTGCACAAACCTTGTAGGACACGAGCTTTTATGTTTTACCTACATTATTGCAGAATCCTTATGGGACTGTGCGTTCTTCATTGGCACGTGCAATCAGAGGAAAACCTGTAGGTTACCAACGTCGATGTCTGGTGCATAGTGGCCAAATTGGAGCTGGTTGCGTTCATGACCTATCCTGCAGAGCATAATGTTCACAGAAACAATGACTCTACTTAAACTCGCTGTTTTCTCCAGGGGCCCCAGGATGGCCACATTGTCTCCTCAACAAGGTCCAACTCTAAAAATCAGCTCACAAAATTTTGGAACCTTTAAAATTTTGTAATGGAGCGTGCAGATAAGAGCTAATTTCACATTCCAAACATCATTGTAGAAAAAGATAAGCGAGAATATGTGATCTAGTACCGAGTTTATGAAAGAAAATATCAGAAAACTGAAAATATACAGGACTTCTAGAGTTTGGTCACAATCCACTGCAATTGCATTGCTCTGTATCGATTTTGTTAACGTCTAGCATATTTGGAACAATTCATGTCAACGAAACATCAAAGCATGCTATAGGTATCCAGTGAGGTAACTTGACAAATAAAGCTCTAACTACTTTAGAGCCAGAAATAGGATCACATCAAATTGAATCATCTGACATGGAGACTACTGAACTCAAACCTATGAGGAACCAGATGGAGCAAGATGGCAAAGAAGGATGTTCCAAATTCGGGTTTATTCTTGCAGAATCCAGGTTACAACATCAAAAACTAATTTTCTTAGATGTCCCACAGCTCCCTTCTTTTAATCAAGATCTTGAAACTAGAGCGAAAGCAAACACTTGGAATTTATGTGAAAATCAAAATTTCAGCTCAAGTAAGTCTTGCATTCAGTTACAGTATGACACAATACGTTTGTGGATAGGACCTTTATCTTCTCAAACAAATTGGGATACAATATCTTAAGAAATCGAATAATGCTTTCGCATGCAATACATTAATTTGTAGTCAATAATTTTGTAGGCAATGGCATAGAATCAACGAAACTGGAAAAAGAAATGAAAATGGGATGCAGAAAATTGCTTAGAAAGGGACAAAATCAGTCGCATATATCTGATGAACACATCATTTGAAGAAAGAATTGGCAGAAAAAAATATGATATAGCTTTGATCTTTGAAATGCATTCAACTTTTCAAAATCCACTGTGGAATATTTTTTTATTCCAATATAATATACAATCCTTACAGCAAGGAGAGATTTATAGTTTGCTTCTCACAAATTTCTTCAAGTATTTAAAAAATATATGGTATTTAGTCCAAAACAATTGACAACTGAAATGAGATCGGTCAATTTCTTCAGACTCAAAAAGAAAATGAGTATAGAGCATGTTGGTAAGTTGGACTGAATGTACAAACCAAATCAGTAGGTGCTTGGCTGCAGTGCTGAGGGGGGCATGCCTTGAAATTTGAAGTGCCCGTATAGCACAGGATTCAGCTCTTATTGTTTGATGAGGACTACCATTCTTTCTCTCTCGATATGACCCTTCAAAATGCACAGACAAAGGGAGGAAAACTGAAAATAAACAAACATCTTTGGTTAAAAACTCTGTACTTCTATCTTCTGCCAAATATATTCCAAAGGTGGCCTCTTTGCAGACAATCAAGAAGTTTCTTGGCAGCACAATCCAATTCTGCAAGTTTTTCCAAGTGAATGCAGGCTCCAGCTGCTATCATCTGCTTTTTGCACTTAAAGTTGTGTGAAAGACTGAGCAGGATGGAAATTGGGTATTTCTTGTCTATATTGAGACTTGATGTATCTAGGAGCTGCACTGTTCTGAGAATTCCCTTTGGTTCCTTCTTGAATAATGTCATGTTACCATCAAAGTGAAGAAGAACCGATAAGGCCCGTGCTGCTGCTTCCTGTTCAGTAGTAGTCTTAGCTTCAAGCATTGTTACTAAAGCAGGAATACATCCAGCTTCTCCAAGCATCTTTGCATTCTCCATTGGAGTACCAAGTTCATATGTAGCAACCGCTGCCATTTGTTGCACAGTCGGAATTCCACTTTTAGAGCATTGTCCAGTCGAGGAATAAAACCAGCAGAAATAAGAGCATCCCAATTTGTCCTACAAACAGAAAGGTTTTTCAGTGCTCCGATTGCAATTTCTTGTGCTCTAGGAGTTGAAGCCCTATCCCAAAAGAATAAAAGAGGATGAATTCCCCCTTCTTTAGCAATCAATGCTCTCAGATTATCATCATTAGATGACAAGTTTTGCAGACAATCAACTGAATGTTCCTGAGCAAGGGCAGTGCCCGAAGTACTCAGCCTTATTAAAACAGGAAGGGCATTCTCATCAATGAAATTTTGCTTTATCTCTGGAATCCTAGCAAGGTTCCTAAGAGTCCCTGCAGCAGCTGCCTGGGCTGCAGGGGTCCCAAATTGACAGATTTCAATTAGAGCCGACACGCCACAATGTGTTCCTACAGACCGTGCATTTTCAGGTGTGAAACTTAGTGTTTGAAGAGCTGCAGATGCTTTTTCTTTTGCAAGAGAGCTTCCTGACTCTAGAAGTCTTACCAAAGGAGGCAGAACCCCTTCTGTAACCAGCAAATGTTCACAGCTATCAATTTGGGCAAGCCTGCAGATAGCAGCTGCAGTTTTTCTTTGATTTCAAAGAAACTCGAGTCCAGCAAATGAACTAAAACTGGTACGCTGCCCTGACTGCAACAATAAGTACATTCTTGTCATCTTCTAGCATCAATACCAGTAATGAATCCAAGGCCTTCTGTCTGGATTCCAGATTTCCAATTTGCAGCCGAGCTAGAAGCTCTCTGCAAGTGCACCGTATTGCTTCTCGGTTCAAAATGGTTCGAGAAAGCATAGGGGGTATCATAGCTTCTTGTAGAACTCCGCTTTTAAAGAGCGGCTCAAAGTCTTGAAGATGCTGGTTTAATTGCAGATTTGGGGAGCATAACCTTAGTCTAGGGGAAGGATTCGGCATGGATCGAATTCCATGAGACTGGTCTTGCTCTCTCCACTGTCGATTCAAAAAGTATCAGGCGTTCTGAAAACCGACAGCCTCTGTCCGGGAAACATGACGGAATACCAGACATCGGTATCAGTGATTTTGGAGCTCGAGCCCATAACTCAGATTCAGATTCGTATCAGTGATTTTGGAAACGTGTACAGGTTTGATTAGTTTAAATTGTATGGAAAAGTACAGGAGTTAAGGGTGGTAGTTAGAAGCACTGTTGTTTAAAATATTATTTAATGCATGGAAAGACGTGAAGCTAGCAATAAGACTTTAAACTTATGAACCAATCAAAGTGCCAACAAATATATATATATTTTTATTTTAAAATATATTGATCCAAACTTTCTAAGTTAAACATTATAATTTCTAAAATTTAAGTCAAGCCTAAACTAATAACAAGTCAACGATGAACTCATCGCTATTAGTCCCCGGCCTTAGCGGGGACTAATAAGACAAAAAATCTTATCACAAAGCCCCCGGTTGGAATTTCAAATCGATGTCACCTGTCAATTATAACAAGGTTGTTAAACGTTTTACGTATTTCCAAGGGGTTTGATGACAAGTACGCTGGAGTGTTAACAGTATTTGACGGCTAAATTGTCTTGTGACGGACAATTTACCCGTCGCACTCTCCGTGGATTGTCCAGAGGGTAGGTTCACTGTAGCCACGATCATTTGCTCGCCAATGGGATGGTGAAGGAGACATATTTAGATGCACAAAATTGTCACGGTAGAGTACGTTCGCTGTAGCCACGGTCATTCGCTGGTCCTCTGGTGATGGGATGGGGAAGAAGCAGACATATTTGGAAAAATAAAAAGATTAGTTTAAATGTTTTATATTTTGGTTTTTGCGATTTTTTGTTGTTTGATTTTATCCGAAATTTTGTGATGAATGATTGGATCTGAAGATTTGAGTGCCTCAAATTTTTTCCCTGAATTCATACGACAAATGCAATTTAAACCACAAAAGAAATAAATTTTTGTTGTTCAAATTTAAATTGTCTTTCCTACCAAAAACACCAAAAGATGGAAAGTTTAACCAACCCCAAAATAAAATTGTAGCTAGTGGCCACGATCATTTGCTGGTAGCTGGTGATGGGATGAAATTATTTTACCTTATTGTGAAAATTTTGGAATATTTTGAGTTTTATTTGTTTGGACTAAAATAAAAAATACAAAAGATTTAAATAATGGAAAATTGCAATTTTATTAATAATTACATAGCAAGATTTTGATAATTGTTATCTAAAAATCTCAAAAATAAAATATTTAAATTTAATGATGTTTATTATTATTTTCTTTTTTGTAAATAAAAGTGGATTCTTATATTCATTTCAAATGAAAACTTACAAAAAAGATCTGCAACCTATTTGCATGCACAAAGGTGCTTATATAAGGTGGGCCCCGATTAGCTTAAAGGTAGACCATTAGGTTTTTCTCAGAAATCCCTTCCTCCATTGAGAGACACCTCCCTCCATTCTTGATGGAGTTCTCAGGAAATCTCGGCCAGATCAACGGTCCGATTCCTTGAGATCAGCGGTTCCCAGATCCTCTCAAGATACCCAGATATACTTGAGAGTTCCTGAAATCAGAAAATCCAATCATTATTTTATTTAGCTTTGATAAAAAATAATGATTTATATTAATAGTGTTAAATATTTTTTGAAAAAAAAAAATTTGAAATTGTGAATACTAGTTTTGTTGATAATGATTTGAATTTTTATATAATTTCATGAGGTATTGTGGTGTATATAAAATCAATGAAAAATATAAAAATTCAAAGTGAATTTATACCTACAAGTATTGCCTAACTAAAGGACTTTATGTAATTAAATACAATACTTTTGTTCAATGATTTATAACTACAAGTAATACCTACCTAAAGGATTGTACTAATTCTGTAATTAAATACAATATTTTTGTTCAATATGTTGCCATCAACTCTTGCCCGGTGTTGCCCACCCCAGTAACAACATCTATAGACCCTACACACGAGTCTACCCTTGCACGTAATAAAACATTATGCACCAATTTTGGTTGTGCAAGATGTTCACAATATGGCCATTACACTCATGTATGTCTTTATCTACTCCAATTTCGAGACAAACTAGTAACAGTCTGTCAAACGACCCTACCAACATCTATTCAGATAGTACCACAATCGTTAGCACATACAAAGTTTGGTTCCTCTAACATTTATTATGTGTCCACTTCAGTGAATGCATGTCATACCTACCCATGTGCACTATGTGGTCAATTGGACCATTTGGCATATATGTGTTTGTTGATTATTAAATACCGCACTCGTCGAATGAACACCATTCAAAATCTTCGACAAGCCCTCCATGCTATAGGGTCTCTCAACATTGCATCCCCCTAGGATGCTTCTAACCCACCTACTTAGGAGCCACTGCGTGTCTATAACAGTCACGTGGAACCAATGTGCATCTGTAACTCAACTTCGTGTGCTGACGAGCATGACTATTCAATTTACAGTCATGTTGTTCAGCACGGGTGATCAACATACAATTGCGTTAATCTCAACATGTCTGTGTGGTCATTGATCGTGTTGTACGACACAAAAAATTGGAATATAGTTGCGTTGATGTGCACGAGTATCTTTCAATCGCTTGTGTGGATCATATGGTTTCCCTCAAAAGGACATCGTAAAACCTACCGTACCATCCTAAGTAGAAAATAAAAAATGCCAAAATAACAAGGAGGGCAAGATCCCTTACCAAGCTCTCTCAATACCCGAATCAAATAGCTGATGCGTGTGCAGGGGACCTTAGAATCGTGCGGGCTACTCTAAACTACATGCGTCCACATCACCTCATGTACAAATGAAGTGGCATGGTGGGCCCCACTACCATTTATATGGCCCGGTTATAAACTTCCTTGAGCGTTACAAGGCTTAGAGGCTTTTTTTTGAACCGTTTTTGTCATTGGGATCACCATTTTCCATTCTACACGATGGTATGATCAACTGGGTTTTCACACACACCTCCCTTAGGACTACTTGTTTTGCTTAGGTTTACAAGTCACGTCACGCTCACTTTATAATTTTATTTCCAAGTTCTTGTATCAGAGTTCTTTCTTGTCTAAACATTTTGTTTTTTTATGCGGGTACACAATGGGCAGAAGTTCCACATCGCTTTCAATCCGGGGCATGCAACCCATTCAGTAGCCTTAATACATCAAAGTGGCGTACATAGATGCTCCCTCTGTGAAAATTTGTGACACCCGTTATCATTCCTCTACATATGCCTCTAGGATCACATTCCCCAGTATCACAAAAACTTCACCCAGTTCCACTTGCATCAGATTGTTATCTTCCAATAATTTCCTAGTCACATGGGTTGTCTCAACTTTCAGACCCCCAAGCAAATTGACACCCCTATTGTTTTATCCCATAGCATAGAAGTCCAAGTGGATTACCATGGAGGTGAACCTCACACTTCTTCTCATCATATTTCTAGTTCAACCACCTATAGACTCCACGGATTCTAATTTTGTTTTGATTGGATTTGGGTTGAATGCGCCGTGGCCCCCTCATCTACTCCAAGACCGGAGTTCACCATTTGAAAAATGCAATCCACCATTCACCCACCTACATAGAGACCCACCCTTCATTTTCCCTCACAAAGTCGTGCCTCACCAGCCCAAGCCATTTAATCACCGAGGCACTCGTCTCTATGCTTGCACATCTAACTCAATTATTATTTATTCATTTGGTAGTGTACAAAGTACCATTTGATTTACAAACAAACAAGTAGACTTAGGCCATCACACCCAATGGTGCCATTTTTTACCCTATGACAGCCCTAGTTGCCCTTGGTTGGAGCATTTACACTAAGCAACCATGTCTACAAACACCCATGTTACTGGCCAAACCTCGAGTATCTCAATAGCTTGTATTATGATCTATGAGTTTTCACCCATAACTATCGACTCTTTGTAACCTTGTCACCTTCAGTTACAATTTGACAATACCTTGCTAGTATTTGATTGTCCCTTAGACATCAAATAACTTTCTGTCGAGTTGAATATTTGATTGTCACCACTATTATCCATCACTTATGCTCCAACCAAGGCAAGCCTTGATTCCCATTTACCATTGATGTCATCCATATTTATCAGTCAGATATCACTCTTACAAGTTAGTACCTGATACCATATTGATTAGTTAATTTCAAGGGGCACTTTGCTCTTTGTGGTCATGACTCCATTCGTGTCAACCTCAACACGGTTCGAGATGTTGCGACATCCTAGGTTCCCATTATCAGCCTAGGTGCTTAGGCCCCAAATTGGGAAAAGAGGTTCATCATTTCTCTCTACTTTCGTTCCCCCCCTTGATGTTTGACATCAACACATATCCACATCAGGGTGGGTCTTAGTTTGCAATGATTGCATTTTTTAGTTCCAGTTGACGACCCTTGGGCTTGATAGGCCATCAATTCCTTCAAGTAACGAACACACACCCCAAGTGTTCACTTCAAGTTTAAGGGCGTGTTCTCCTTCAAAAATTTCATATGTCGTTACCAACACCCCTAAGGGCATTGCAGATCTCTACTTCATCATTTTTTCAGTTACAAGATCATACCCAATCCTATATACTTCATTATAATGGACCAGAGGCCTCGACCTCTTGTCCATTATAATTGTAATCATTTTTGGTTATGGCATGAGAATGGGGCATGCCCACCTTGTTTGCATAAAACAAGTTCATTAATTTTTTTGTAGGATTGTATGTTTGCAAGTGGACATCTCCTTCTTCCTCCATGGGCGGTCCTTGTCCCTTTGAACGTTGTTTCTCTCTCTACAACAAAGCATCAGTCTACCAAGAAAAATAAACGATAATGTTTTTCGATTATAAATTTTCTCCTAGCCTCACACATCATGGGGCCTCTATTACATCACCTAAATGCTTCGCCAAAGCCACCACGGTGATCACTGGAAGGGTCATCAGTTTAATACACCAAGGTGCATGTTCATGGCGTTAATACACCAACTTCAGCAACACAAAAAACTATACAAAGTGGACTTTTTTATCATCAGATTACAACCAACAATCTGGGTTTATGCAATCTGCGATGCTGCATATGATTGTTCCTTCAAAATTCACGCAGATCAACCATAAGTGAAGTTTCACCAACTTGCAACGCATTTATGGCCAAGAATCCCATCGGATGTAATTCACAGTGGAAGGACTGAGAGACCTTAAGCCCGTGAACATTAAAGGATGGTACAACAAGATGGTTCATGTCTAATCAAGCATGGAAGGCCACACCCAAGTGGCCTCCCATTTCCCATTGAAACCAATTTTTATTAAACTTGTTGGAGGCCTATAAAAGGAGGCCATTATCATGTACAGAGACAAGAGAAGCCTAAGTAATGTTATATTAGTTATGAGCCTAGAGAACCTTTGTTTCTCATAAACTCAGCCCATACTTGCATAACCATTGTTGCTTGGTGTATGAAACTTGTCATCAATTGAGAGCTTTGTACACATATTCTTACCATTTCATTTTGAGAGAGAGAGGTTCTAGAAGGGAAAAAATAACACATCCCAAGGAGGAAGAAGGGAGCTTATTTTCTCACCAACTACTTTGTAGTGTTGTACTCAAAGTTTTTCCATTAGTATACCATATCTCACCTTGTTTTATTCTTGTTCCTACATATTGTGCTTTTATTTATTTTATTTATTTATATTTTTTTTATGGTGTTCCATTAACACTCTAACAGTTCTATGTGGTGCTAGTTAAGCCCGTGATAACACTAAATTGCCCTTTTTGCTCACCCAAGTGGAAAATAGGAAAAAGATGAGAGTGAGCTCAAGTGCTCTCAAATGAGCTAACCAACATAATGGTGTTATTAATCTAAATGGTGAGACAGGGTTGACCAAGCATGATTGTTACAAGGGGTATTCTTGCTCATGGTGGAAGGAGCACCATCCAAATAGTTAATCAAGTGGCATAAATGATCCATCTCAACCTACCCTTTTTTAAATTGGATAGAAATTTGCATGACCAACCATGATTGTTAGAAAGGGTATTCTTGTTCATGGTGGAAGGAGCACCATCCAAATAGTTAATCATGTGGCATAAATGATCCATCTCAACCCACACTTTTTGAAATTGGATAGAAATTTCCATGTACAAATTTGCAAAGGTCTAATCAATGTTAAACTATTTGAGATTAGTGTACCTTGGAAAGTGGTACCCTTGTGTTTGTGATTCTTTGAACACAAAGTGGGGAAAGTATTACCCTCACACTTTACTTCATGTTCTAATTTCACTTTGACTTTATTCACTTAAGTCACTTAAAAGTGAAATTAGTCACATAAGTATAAAGTGACATTTAATTCACTTGAGTAAAGAGTGAATTAGAGACATAAACAAACTATGGAAACTTAAAGTCAAAGTCAGGTTTCCATTGATTTATGAGATATGATCTCATCCATTAGTTAGACTTTGGCTAGATTTAATCTAGGCCCTTGATCTTCTAGGTTTGGCCTAAGAGAGGCTAAAAGGAGGCAAGAGGGTAAAGTAAGGCTCATTATTGTCACTTGGGGAGTTGAGGGAGAGGGAGGAGAGGAAGTGAGGGTTTTAGGGAGAAAATGAGGTGCACTTGGAGCAAAGGGCGCAAACTTTCTTAAGGAGATTTTAGGGAGGACACATCTTCTTGAGAGGAGAAGGGTGCATGGTATGGAGATGGGTGTTGTCTTGAGGTTGGGTGCACTATTGGAGTAGAGGTGCACTTCAAACAGGAGGGTGCACAATTGCATTGGGCACATATTCTTGAAGGTGAAGTATATGCATGGGAGCTTGCCTACAAGCTTGAGAGGGGTCGCACTAGATATTAGGGCTCATCAAGCTTGTGAGAGGGGGAACTCCAAAGTTTGGGGAACACCAAGGATTGAGGAGGGCGCCTGAGAGAGTTGGGGCACATTCATGGTGCAGGGAATTTACTTCAGAAACCATTCAAGGAGAAAGGACAAAATCAAAGGGAGGGAGGGTGCACCAAGTGGAAGAAGGCCTTGGTCCCTGGGATTAGCGAGGCTGAAGTTTGGGGGACTCCATTACAAGCTTGAGAGCTTGGATTGTATCCAGTTCCTTATTGTATTTACTTGTTGTAGCATTTGCTTTGAGATCTCTATATATATGTATATATCTATCTTACTGATTTTCCCCATTGGGGTTTTTCCACAGTCATGTTGACCAAAACACTTGTGTACATTTGTCATGGTTTTCTTAGTACTTTCAGCTGTGTTAGTTGTTAAAGATCCTAGAGGGGATTTGATGTTTTGAGCTATATGTATGTGCTAACTTTTATAGCATCCTAAACCATATTTTAAACCATGCAAAGAGAGCCTCAAAGGACATCAAATCACAACACTTAAGGCAATTTTTTTGGGCAGAATTATCAGGGGCTTAGTGTTGTCTAAATAGTGAAAACAATTTGGTAACCTTGATTTTAGTGTCCAACAACAGGTCAAAGGATAGACCTGTGTTTGAATCCTTTGGTACCTCAAATTTCTATATGGTATCAGACCCTAAGGGCATGTTAGTGGGCTAAATTTTGGACCAAAAAAGGGGCATATTTTGTGAGGGTAAAGATCGAATATGTTGGTTTTGGATAGCAAGTATCTAGGTCCTAAGCGATTGAAACATCCAGTTGGAAGTTCCAAAACTTGGATTCCTAAAGTCAACAACAGTTGTTGGGAAGATTGTTACACAGGTTGCGAGCTTTTTTTCACACTTGAGATTGGTGTGTTAGAGGTAGTTTTCTTTTGTTCAGATTAGATCATTTTTGGTAGTAGTGGGAATTCATGCTAGTGGTGGGATTGAGGGTGGAGGATAGGATAACAGGTGATGGCAAATGGTCTCCTTGGAAGGCCAAAATTGTTTTGATATTGGAGGAACTAGAGCTATGGGACATTGTACAAACACCAATGGTTCTTCCACCTGTTACTGATCCTGTGTTGATGGGAGAGTTCAAGAAGATGAATATCAAGGCAAAGAGAATTATCCTTTATGTGGTTAAAGACCATATCATATCTCATGTGTCTGGTAAGATGTTTTCTCATGAGATGTGAGACTCATTATGAAAAATTCACTAGATCTCGAACCATAACCGATTGATGGTGCTTTAGGAGAAGCTGAGGAACATCAAAATGATCAAGGATGAGTCTGTTACTTCATACCTTTTGAGATTCACTCATAATCGTGATGAGTTGGTGGTTGTTGGAGAGATTGTGGATCCCACGGTGTTGGTGAAGATAGCCTTAAATGGCTTCACTTAGAGACAGGAGAATTTTGTGTGAGGTATTATGGTGAGAGATGCCCATTTGGGAGAGGCTCTGGGATGACTTCATGTAGGAGGAGCTGAGGCATGGCTCCATATCTACTAGTCAACAACAAGGTGTTGGAGATGGTGATGAGGGTGATCTTTCCTTTGTGGAAAAAGGAAAGAAAGAAGGCCAGTTATGGTCCCAAGGGTGGGGCCAAACAACAACAATTGAGAGGAGGAGAGCAAAAGAAGGACATGAGCAAAGAGTGAAATGCTTTGCTTGTGAAGAATATAGGGCACTATGATGGACAATGTCCCAAGAGGAAGGGTGGCTATGGCGCAACATATGAGGAGGATTTCATTGCTCATCTTGAGAGGGAGTGTGATTTCATGGTTTGTTGTTTTATTTGATAGTTGAGGCACCATACAACAATTAGTGCATAGACAAAGTTGAGGAGATCCCACATAATGAGAATGTTGTATCTCGTGTGACGCAGACTCAATTTTTGAAGACAACATATTTAGGGGTGACTGGTCCACCCAAAACAACTTCAGTTTCAGAGTTATCTAGTATACAAACAATTGGTGCAGATGCTTCAGGGCCACATACTACTTTGCAAAGATATGTTGATGAGACTTAGGGGCATATGGAATGACCCTGAGAGAGGTTACTTGAGGGAAGAAGAAACTGAGATGGTTTAGGAGACCCTAAAGGAAGCAAGGCATGCGTTGGAGAGCTTGAGAGGTTGGTCAGAGAGAGCAGAGCATTAGAGAGGTTTGATTCTCACTTGGCTATGGAGATGAGAAAATCAATTTTAGATTCCACTTTTGATGATCAGGTTACAACCATACTCACCGAGTCTTTTCCAACATGCAAGGATGTCCAATTTTGGGACAATATTGGAGGGGTGAGTGACACTTTCCTTGGTAAGAGAGAGTGTTGAGATTTGGGTACCTTGGAAAGTGGTCCCCTTGTGTTTGTGAGTCTCTAAACACAAAGGGGGTAAATTATTACCCTCACACTTTACTTTATGTTCTAATTTCACTTTGACTTTATTCACCTAAGTTATAGAGTGAAATTACTCATTGAAGATGTAAAAGTGACATTTAATCCACTTGAGTAAAGTGAATTAGATAACATAAAGAAAACTATGGAAACTTAAGTCAAAGTGGGTTTCCAAATGGGATTTATGAGATGTGATCTCATCCATTGATTAGACTTGGGCTAGATATAATCTAGGCCATTAATCTTTTATGTTTGGCCATAGAGGGCTAAAGGAGGAAATAGGGTAAAGTGAGGCTCATTATTGTCACTTGGGAGTTGAGTGAAGAGGAGGGAGAGGAGGTGGGGATTTCAAGGATCAAAGGGCTTGGGTAGGGTGCAAGTTTTCTTGGAGCTTTCATGGAGGGCGCACCTTATTGAGAGGAGAAGGGCACATGGTATGAAGATGGGTGTTTTCTTGAGGTTGGGTGCGCTCTTGGAGTAGGGGGGCACTTCAATCAAGAAGGGTGCACCATTGCATTGGGCATAGGCTTGAAGGTGAAGTGTATGCATGTGAAATTGCATACAAGCTTGAGAGGGGGGTGCACTAGAGATTAGGGCACATCAAGATTATGACAGGGGGTGCTCCAAAGTTGGGGGCACAACAAGGATTGAGGAGGGCATACAAGAGAGTTGGGGCACACTCATCAAATGCAATGGATTTTACTTCAAGGAAACCATTCAAGGAAGCGAGCAATTAAGGGAAGTTGCACCAAAGGCAAAGGGTGCCTTTGTTCAAAGGCTAACAGGCACAAGTTTTGGGGAACTCCATTACAAGCTTGAGGAAAGAAGCTTGGATTGTATTAGGTTCCTTATGTATTTACTTGTCATAGCATTTGCTTTGATATCTCCATATATATGTATATATCTCTCTATATTCTTGTTGGTTTTCCCCATGGGGTTTTTCGAGGGTCATGTTGACCAAAAAACACTTGTGTACATTTGTCGTGGTTTGCTTAGTACTTTTAGTTGTGTTAGTTGTTAAATATCCTAAAGGGTATTTGATGTTTTGAGCTATATGCATATGCTAACTTTTATGTCATCCTAAACCATATTTTAACCCGTGCAAAGAGAGCCTCAAAAGGACATCAAATCACATAACTAAAGGAAGTTTTTATGGGAGGAATATCAGATTTAGTGGCTGTCCCAAAATAGTGAGAAAACAATTGGTAACCTTGATTTTAGTGTCCAACAGTAGGTCAAAGGGAAGACCTATGTTGGCAACCTTTGGTGCCTCAAATTTCTTCATTTAACACCTTTAAACAAACAAACATTCCTTTGTTTCCAAATAAGAAAAATAAATGGTTCAAGAAAGCTTGCACCCTATGAGGTTTTTGTTCCTAGAAATATATGAGGGAATGATTTTCTATAGAGAAGGTAAAGTCATTTTCAAGATGACTGAGCAAAGACATGGTACGAAAACACATGCTTGAATATGAAATGAATTATTTCCACATGGAATACATTTAGTTAAGAGATTCCCAAATATTGTAATATATGTCCCCACGTGAGGCCTCCCACCATTAGGGACTACACATAGTGTATTTTTTTACTTAATGAAAGACTTTCACAAAGAAGACATTCAAAACATTTAATCTCTCTACTTAGAGTTGAGGTTACATATCTTATTTATTCTGAAGTCAAGAATTGACTTTAGATACAACATCAGATACAACAGATAATAATGAATTGTAAGTTTAAGATCACAAAGAAGACATTCAAAACATTTAATCTCTCTACTTAGAGTTGAGGTTACATATCTTATTTATTCTGAAGTCAAGAATTGACTTCAGATACAACGAATAATAATGAATTGTAAGTTTATATGTCTTAAAGGCCTTAGACTAATTATAACAATAAACCATAAAACTTGTAATTCAATTTTAATAATAAAACTGATTTTAACAATAAACCATAAGAACTTGCAATCCAATTTTAATAAGGAGATTGTCAGATCAAATATTTTAATCCATCCATAATTGTTAAAACAGTGACAACAAATTCCCAATGGGATTTTTAGATCCTATTATTCCAAATTGGTTTTAACTAAATGAGACCAAGGATAGGAGCCCATTCATTTTCAGTTTCCTGTGTAAATGTATTTATGTAAAGGAAGATAGAATTAAGGTGAAAGGTGTGAGTGAGTTGTTGTAATTTCCATTATCTGAATAATAAGACAGCCGTCACCCCTCCTTTGGTGGGCGTAACTTAATGTTTGGGTGAACCCACGTAAAATATCGTTTTATTTTGTGTGATTGTGTTTTCTGCATTTGCAATTTCAACGAGTGGTATCAGAGCAAGCGTTGGATATCCGTGAGGCCATCCACAATGTCAAAATTGTGGAGGACGAGATGAATCTCTGCACATAAAAAAAAGGACTGGAAGGAACGTCAGTTTTCAAGTCAGCACTAGGCGTCAAGGAGTGTAGGAGCATTGATCAACGTTGGGCGTCAAGGAGTGTAGGAGCGCTGATTAGTAGTGGCCTTGTGAAATTTTCTATAAATTATTTCAGCGTTGGGTTGTATGCGGGAAGGGAGCTCTAATGTTAAAACATGGTAATTATTTCAATGTTGGGCTGTATGTGGGAAGGGAGCACCAATATTAAAATGTGGTATGATGTATTAATCAGTTCTTAAACATTTAATCAAGAAAATCGAGGTATTAAGGTTAAGGTATGAAGGAGATTGTTGTATGCTCTTCTTTGAAAAAGATTAAAGTATGAAGTTTTATAATTTTTATGATAGTAAAAGTAAAGGTGGAGGAATTTAAAAAGATAAAAGGTTGACTCAATATTAAATTGTATCCATAAAACAAAAGATGGATGTTTTAAAAGGTTTTTTTTTTTTTTTTTTTTTTCCTTTTGGAGTTTTTTTTTTACCATCATTCCTCCACACATATTTGTTTTTTCAAAGGGCCTTGGTTATTATAAAATTGGTGATTTTTAGGAATGTTTCCTCTAATGGCAGGCAGCATAGTGCTAAGTTCGAAATTGAGAAGTTCAATGGCAAGAACAATTTCAAGATGTGAAAGGTTAAGATGCCGCGATCACTTTCGTGCAACAAAAGTGAGTGAAGCACTTTTGGGAAAAGCAAAGCAACCTTTGACAATAACAGATAATGACTGGGATGAGATGGATGAAACCTTGAGTGCCGCCCTTGCACAATGTTTGATAGATGATGTTCTGTTCAATATTGTCTCGAGGAGGAGAGGCAGTAGCGGTTTGTGGATGAAATTTGGAAAGCACACAGTACATGGCCAGAAATCCTTGACAAATATGATCTTTCTGAAAAGACAATTCTACAGTTTTAGCATGAAGGAAGGTACAAAAGATAGCTGATCATTTAAATACTTTTAATACTCTCTTAATTCAATTGACTAGCATGGGAGTGAAATTAAAATCTAGAAGATAAGGCAATTACATTACTGTGTTCTTTGCCCACGTTATGAGATCACTTTCTTACCTCTATTAGTTTCATTTCAACATAAAGTATTGGGTTTGATGATATTGTTGGAGCTTTCTTCATTTTGAGGAAACAAGGAAGAAATCCAATATAGAAACCTCTACATGTGAGGCAATGATGGTCAGAGGCAAACCTAAAAAAAGAGGACACGGTCAGGGATTTCTCTCGGTCGAAGTCGAAGGGAAAGAATACAAAGCTTAAGTGTTGGTTTTGTGGCAAATTTGAACACGAAGAAGGTTGTTGGGCGACAACAAGCCTCCAAAGAAAACCCCACAAAAGAGACGAAGGAAGCAAAAGCAAGCGAGCAGGTTCAGCAATAGGTTTAGGTATGATTGATGGAGTTTTATCAATTAGTATTGGTTCACGTCACTTGATCAACAAGCGATTATTAGATTGGTGCTTCAAACCACATGTGTCTTCATAGACACTGGTTTATTACTTATCAGTCTATAGATGATGGAATAGTTTACATGGGAAATGATATCTCGATGTAAAGTTGTAGGAATTGGTAGCATTGAATTAAGATGTTTGATGGAGCTGTTAAAATATTAACTGATGTAAAACATGTACCTGAGCTCAGGAAGAACCTAATTTCTTTGGGAGTCTTAGATACTTTGGAGGATATAGAGTATTGTTCAAGGTGGAGTTATGAATGTCTACAAATGAATCCTACTGGTCATGAAGGAAAATAAGGTTGGAAACATGTTTATGTTAGAAGGAAGAAGCTGGCGAAATTCCGAGGTCATGCGACAACGATGTCGAGAAGAACCAATAGCCAATTTTGTTCGTTTGTGGCATCAACGTTTGGGCCATATGAGTGAAAGAGGATTGAAGGTATTATATGATTTTAAGTTACTTCCTAGTCTAAAGTCTTTAAAAGTTAGATTTCTACAAGCATTGTATTTATGGAAAAAAGAATAGGCAAAGATTTAAAACAGGAAGACACAACAGTGAAGGAATCCTTGATTATATCCATTCGAACTTTTGGGGACCATCCTCCATATTTCATATGGAGGATCATGTATATTTTGTAACTTTTACAAATGATTTCTCTAGAAAGGTTTGAGTCTATATGTTGAAAAGTAAAAATTTTCGTGTATTCCTGAGTTTTCAAGCATTTTAGAGCTTTAGTGGAAAAGAGATTGGTAGATCCATTAAATGTTTAGAAAGCGATAATGGTGGTGAATTTACGTCAATGGAATTTGAGAACTATTCCAAGGAGTTTGGGATTGATAGGCATAAAACCACAACATATACTCCTCAACAAGATGGAGTTTGTTGAATGCATGAACAAGACTCTTCTAGAAATAGCAAGGAGTATGATTTAAAGTAGCGTAATTTCTGACAAGAGCTATGGGCAGAAGCAATAACTACTTGTTATCTAGTGAATCGATCACCATCAACAACAATATAATGCAAGGTCTGAAGAGGTATGGATAGGGTTCCCTTGTAATTATTCTAATCTTAAAGTTTTTGGTTGTGACTCCTATGCTCTAATTCTGAAACATCGATGTTCTAAATTAGATCCAAAGAATAAAAAGGATTATCTTTGTTGGATATGGTGATGTGATTAAGGGAATTACGGGTTGTAGGGATCCCTCACGCCCACAAAGATCACCATTAACAAAGAGATGTAATGTTGATGAATCACCTCTCATCAAATCGGATGTAGATGTTCAAATGAAGCGAGAAAGAAATTACCTACATTATCCATGATTCAGTTTGAAACTAGTTCAAATAGAGATGAAAGTGAACATGGACAAGTTTTTGAAGATGTTCATGAAGAGTCTCCTGCAGTGGAGGAAGACATGGTTGATGATAACGATCAACAGAATGTGGATGAGCCACAAACTTCCCTAAGGAGGTCTACACTGGTCATAAATCCTCCAAGAAGGTATGATGATTTGTTTACGTTAGTTTCTTTGAGTACTAATGATAATGAACCTTCGTGCTATCAAGAAGCTATGAAGGGGTTCTAACAATGATAAATGGAAAGAAGCAATAAAAGGCATTAGAAAGAATGCCACATGGGACTGGTAGAACCTACAAGAGACATGAAAACTGTAGGTTGCAATTGGGTCTACAAGCTAAAGAAGGGTGTTGATGATAACGTGGAAAGGTACAAAGCAGAAATTTTACGGTTGCGAAAGGATATTCTCGGAAAGAAGGTATTGACTTTCATGATATTTTTACGGTTATGAAGAGAGCATTTTCAATTGAATTGTGTTAGCGTGGTTGCATTGCCAGTTTGGAGTTGGAACAACTAGATGTAAGACTTCTTTCTTACATGGAGATGTGGATGAAGAAATATATATGGAGCGACCTTAAAGGGTTACGTTGGCGGAGATGTGACAAGAAATTTGTTTGCAATTTCCGAGAAATCATTATATGGCAGAAGTGATCCCATTGCTTGAACAATGGTACAAGAAATTTGACTCTTTCATGTGGTGAGCTAGAATTATACAAGGGTGAAATTATGATCATTGTGTCTACTTTAAGAAATTGAATAATGGAATATTCATTATCTTAGTATTGTATGTTGATGATATATGCTTTAGCAAGTAAAACATAGCAGATGAAACGAGGTTAAAGGCTTAGATGGCTAGGGCGTTCAATATGAAAGATCTAGGAGTAGAAAGGTAGATTTTGGGCATGGAGATATCCAGAGACATGAGGAATGATAAGCTTTGGTTGTCACAACAGAAGTATGTTGAGAAGATGCACGAAGAGGTTTGGTATGAGCGATGTGAAACCAGTTTCAGTCACTTTGGCTTCCCATTTTAAACTTTATTCAAGTTTACGTCATAGTACAAAAGAAGAAAAAGAATATGTCTCGAATACCATATACTGTCACGATGGGAAGTTTAATGTATCGATGGTTAGTACAAAGACTAGACATTTCACATCACGGTTAAGGTTTGTCCGGCAGGTTATGGAAAATCAGGGTAAAAACGGCGAACAGCAGTGAAATGGGTGCCAGTATCTAAGGGCACAATTGATTACTATATATCACCTATAGCGATTAGTGCATTGAGTTGGATTTGTGGATATGTTGATTATGATTTTGCGGTGATTTGGACAAGAGAAGATTGACTTCAGGATATGCCTTTACTCTTGTAGGTGGAGCTAATAGTTGGATGTCAAAGATACACTTAACATTGTTGCTATCCACTACAAAAAGCGGGGAATCATTAATTTGTTTCACATGCTTACAAAGAGGTAGTTTGAAGTTTGAAGAGTTTGTTTGGTGAGTTTGGAAGGATCACAGGGACAAACTAAAGTTACTGTGATAGTCAAAGTGCACTTCCATTCAGTTGGCTAAGAATCTAGCCTATCACGGTAAAACAAAACATATACCTATCAAGTACCATTTTGTAAGGCAGGTCATCGATGAAGGTGGAGTCTCTCTTGAGAAAGAGCATACAAAAGAGAACTACATGAAACATGTTTACAAAACCAGTACTGTTAGATAAATTACAATGGTGCTTGGCTTCTCTTGGCTTGCGAGAAAGGTGAAGTGAACAAAGGGAAGGAGAAAGGTATCGGGTTAATTGTTGTGGTGGAGATTGTTAAAATGGTGACAAAAAAATCCCAAGATTAGGATTTTAGATCCTATTATTCCGAATTAGTTTAACTAAATGAGACCAAGGATAGGAGTGCATTCATTTTCAATTTCACATGTAAATGTATTTATGTAAGGACATGAAGAGTAAGATGTGTGGGTGAGCTGTTATAATCTCCATTATCTAAATAATAAGACAATTGATGCCTTTGCTTGGTGGACATAGCCCAATAATTGGATGAACCACGTAAAATCTCTATATTTATAATCTATATGATTGTGTTTTCCGCATTTACACTTTCAAGAAAACCAACATGTCAAGATTAGATAACTAAAATTCTTCTTTCAAGATTAACCATCTTTTCCCATATTTAATATCTAAACTAAGGGTAAAGCAAATCACTTCTATTTTATACCCCACACTTTTCTAAAATCCAAGTTATTTCAACGAGATGCCTATTATTAAAAAGTTTTGAAATGTGGTGAATCCAACCCATAACCTTTGAAACTAGGTTATGAAACTATGGTGGAACAGACCGGCTACATCCATATATGGGTTTGGGTTAGGTTAAGTTCAGTTAAATCATCGCATTATTACTTATGGGATCGAGCTTTGTTGTCAAGAGTTTATTGATTATATCTTTCTCTTGCTTTGAGAAGACTAAAATAAGGAATAACATTTTTTTAATTAAGAGAAACATAATATAATGTTTACTCAATTTCTAAATATAATATATTGCTAAATATACTCAATTTCTTCTTACTTGCACACTTTAACACTATTTTTTATGTTCTTAAGAAATGTGTGGATAATATAATATTATTTGTTTTAAGAAATGTTTGGTTAATATATTATCATTTGTTTTTAAGAGATGTGTTGTTTTATATTATTTGGAATTCATACGTCTTGTAACGCTGTCCTTCTCTGCAATGTTTTCTTGAATCTTAGTAGATGCCTCTCTACTCAAAAGATATTCAGTGTTCACACTTTATTAATATTTAGTCTTCATTTTGGTTTGTATGGATTTACAATGTTTTATGTTTTTAATATGTGTTGTGTGGGAGTTATACTAGTAGTAATGAAAATAAAGTTAAAGTTAATATTGTTTGTTAAAGTAAAAGTTTTGAAATGTGGTGAATCCAACCCATAACCTTTGAAACTAGGTTATGAAACTATGGTGGAACAGACCGGCTACATCCATATATGGGTTTGGGTTAGGTTAAGTTCAGTTAAATCATCGCATTATTACTTATGGGATCGAGCTTTGTTGTCAAGAGTTTATTGATTATATCTTTCTCTTGCTTTGAGAAGACGAAAATAAAGGAATAACATTTTTTTTAATTAAGAGAAACATAATATAATGTTTACTCAATTTCTAAATATAATATATTGCTAAATATACTCAATTTCTTCTTACTTGCACACTTTAACACTATTTTTTATGTTCTTAAGAAATGTGTGGATAATATATTATTATTTGTTTTTAAGAAATGTTTGGTTAATATATTATCATTTGTTTTTAAGAGATGTGTTGTTTTTTATATTATTTGGAATTCATACGTCTTGTAACGCTGTCCTTCTCTGCAATGTTTTCTTGAATCTTAGTAGATGCCTCTCTACTCAAAAGATATTCAGTGTTCACACTTTATTAATATTTAGTATTCATTTTGGTTTGTATGGATTTACAATGTTTTATGTTTTTAATATGTGTTGTGTGGGAGTTATACTAGTAGTAATGAAAATAAAGTTAAAGTTAATATTGTTTGTTAAAGTTAAGGTGATAGTAGTAATGAAAATAAAGTTAAAGTTAATATTGGTTGTTGAAGTTAAGGTAATAACAAGATTGTTTAATCTTTGTTTGAAATGTAATTAATGTTTTTTTTTGGTTGTTTGCTACTTTTAGTATAATATATCACAATATAAGAGTGGATGTGGGCAAAAAAAAAGACATGGATCAAACTATTAATTCCAAGTAATGAGTTATGAAAGTTTCTATAAATTTTCAAATTTTGTACTATATCGAGTGTGACTCATTTTTTGACTTAATATAAACTTAGCTTTTAGATTGAAAAACATTGATAACCAAATTATCCATGTTTATTGATGCTTCTATGGTGTTGATCTCTCTCCTTACTATCTATTTAATTAACAAAAGGAAATTGGACATGGTCAATGAAATGTTTCTTTATCTCCATATATCTCATTATTTACTCTCCTCAATTAAGGAAAATTATCAAGACAAATAGGTGAATGCTTAGTAAAGTAAGGGCCTTCGGAGGACCATGTAAATGCTATTATTCTCCTTAGTATCCAAAGAGGTACATTATTAAAGAGGGAGATACAATTTTTGTTTGTGGGACAAGTGTGATTTGACTACTAATCATTGCTTTAGGCCATACATACTTTACCTCCTTCAAATTCAAACATGTGGTCTTTGAGGAGTAAACACATGTTCTTAATCATTGAGCTTAGTGCATAAATTCCACTTAGCTAATAAAATAGAGAAAGTCATTTGGAGAATTCTTTGGAAAACATGGTGAAGTCAAATACTATTTTTGCTTCTACTATGAGTATTAACTACCATAAGCTCAAAAGAGGCTGGAGTAGAGCTTGATTTAACTATTGCAACATAAAAACAGTCAAATCATTATTATAGATAATATTAATCATTATATCTTTGTGAAGTTTAAATATAAAACTTAAAAATACAATAAATCAATAATAAACAAAAGTTGAAATACAATTTTTATAAATTTTAATTTGGCTCATAAAATATATTTTTTAGACATCATAAATTCAAAACAAAATAAATATTGCTAAAATCCACAATAATACCCATTATCTCTATTAAAAAATTAATGCTAAACCACTTGATAATAAACCTTCTTTCTTTTAAACATAGCCACATGCCCCTTACTTAATAAAGTAAGGGGCCTTCCAAGGACCATGGAAATGCTATTATTCTCCTTAGTATCCAAAGAGGTACATTATTAAAGAGGGAGATACAAATTTTGTTTGTGGGACAAGTGTGTTTTGACTACTAATCATTGCTTTAGGCCATACACACCTCATCTCCTTCAAATTCAAACATGTGTTCTTTGAGGAGTAAACACATGTTCTTAATCATTGAGCTTAGTGCATAAATTCCACTTAGCTAATGAAATAGATAAAGTCATTTGGAGAATTCTTTGAGAAACATGGTGTAGTCAAGTACTATTTTTGCTTCTACTATGAGTATTAGCTACCATAATCTCAAAAGAGGTTGGACTAGAGCTTGTTTTAACTATTGCAACATAAAAACAATTAAATCATTATTATAGATAATATTAATCATTATATCTTTGTGAAGTTTAAATATAAAACTTGAAAATACAATAAATCAATAATAATAATAAAAAGAAGTTGAAATACATATTTTATAAATTTTATTTTGGCTCATAAAATATATTTCTTAGACATCACAAATTCAAAACAAAATGAATATTGCTAAAATCAAGGGTAATGACAAAATGAGAGAGCAGAGATAAATAATTGTGAACACACAAAGTTCTATTGAATTACTGAATTAATGAATATTTATACAATGGTTTGTGATTCATTATATTGAATTCACTGTTGTTATCAATCTAATTTATTCCAAATATATGTAGGAATTATATATTCCAACACTCTCCCTTAATGACTACTTAACTCTCTAGGAATCCTTTTTAACTACATAATTCATTCAACTATTTGTATTCAATTTAAACTTGAAAATACAATAAATCAATAATAAAAAGAAGTTGAAATACAAATTTTATAAATTTTAATTTGGCTCATAAAAAATATATATTTTTAGACATCATAAATTCAAAACAAAATGAATATTGCTAAAATCCAGAATAATAACAGTTATCTCTATTAAAAAATTAATGCTAAACCACCTAAAATTGATAATAAACATTCTTTCTTTTAAACATACCTTTAATAATACAATTTTTTTTCTTCTAATTTTATAACTTAATTAGTCTTTACATCATAAAACTTCTCTATTACCAAAACTAAACTATAATAACTTTGTATTTTCATTTTTACTCCAAAACTAAACTATAATAACTTTGTATTTTCATTTTTACTGTATTCACATAAAAAAAAATTAACATTTTAAAATTTCAAATTTTCGTATATTAAAATATAGAAATAGTATTTCATTTGAATCCTTTTATTTATTCAAAAACCATCATAATTTATATATATAATAAACAGAAAAGATTCGTCATCTATATACATGAAAAACACACAAGATTGCAATCTCAAAAGAGACAATCTTGTTATTTAGAGAATGAGGGCGATAATGGAGAACTCAGCGTTTGAAATTGCTTCGATTGAGACCTCCTCAGCCTCAGAAATTTCAACTGTTATTTAATATTTAATAACTATTATTGACACTGGCACGCCCAAAGTAACAGTGGCACATGATTATTATCATAATATACCAAAATACTCGACAACCCAACGCAGTAACAGTGATTGTACGGCGTTACAGCAAAGCTTTCATCCCCAGACGGGAAGCCAACCTCTGGCCAAGTCCCCTGTCACACTGCCCATCCACAGTACAACAGATACCATTAGTCATCCTTGCTAATGAGAAATTGTGGTTTAGTGCCCATTGCTAGCAAATACAAATATAAAAGCCATACCTGAGCCCAGTACGATAGCCACACGCTCCTGATCTTGGGGGTTACTTTAGGATCGGAGGCCACA
>SNQJ01S0060829.1:19452-51524 GCA_010110895.2 Picea sitchensis
AGCCCTAACTGCATCCTCTGGGAGGTCATGGTATTTTGACTTCTAGGAGATATAACCAAATCTTTCCATATAGTCTTCAAGGGTCTTGTCTTCTAACTGTTGGACTTTAAAGATTTCATTACGAGACTCTTTAGTCTTGCAATAGTCTTGGTATTTCTTGAGAAATATGTCTTTCATGGCTTCCCAAGACCTAATACTGGATTCTCCCAACCCCGTGAACCATCTTAGTGTAGAGTCTTTGAGGGTGGCAGGAAAGAGTTTTAATTTTTGGGCATCTTGCACATAGTTGTAGCTCCTGCACAAGATGTCAAATTCAAATAGGAAGGTGTCTGGATCTTCACGTTTTTTACCATAAAAGGTAGGCAGTGCCGAGAGAGAAATATTCTTCATGTTGACATTTGGAGTTGTGTCTAAAATCGGAAACCCGAAGGTAGTTTCGGTTTGGTTTCCAGTTTCTTCTTCCTCTCTATGTCTTACATTGTTATGGTCCTCCTGATCATCCATATTGGCCTTGTTTCCAAAAAGAGAGTACCTAAGTGGTTTTATATTTTAAGAGAACAAGGTTTCCCTTTGATGAAAAGGTCTTCCTACCGATTGGATGTCTGGGACTCTACTCTAGCCGGTTGAGATTATCGGTGCCAAAGTTTCTATGTCAAATTGAGGGATAATTACATTGGCTGAGCTACCAAACAAAATATTCACCTGTTCAGGATCTATGATATCTTTAAAATTAGAGTCCCCTGGTGGTGGTGTAAAAGCAAAGGTTGTATTGTTTGATTCTGTGGAAGACTCGAGTGGTCTTGCCTCCTGTCCTAGTATGATTGATGCTTCAATTTCTTGTTCTATAGTGCTCCTTGTGTTAGTCCCTTCAGAGACTATTTTAGCTCTTTGAGTCGAGCTAGCTTCTGTTTTACGGTATCGATCTGCGGATTTTATAAGCGGAACATTCCTTCCCCCAAAAAGATCGGAATGAACCTTGGTTGAAAGGTCTGATTTTGATTTAATGTATCTACCTTGTGGGTCTCTAGGCCTATTCATGAAAGAAAGCAAAAACAAAAAGAAAAAGATACCATTTGATTCCTAGGTCTTATTCATGAAAGCAAACAAAAAGAAAAACTACTATTGGGTTTGGGGGAACCTACTATAGCAGATGCACAGGTTCTTACCTCTCGTCTTAAAGTTCCCCCACCACCAAACTAATGCTAAGGTCTAGAAATGGTCTAATTCCTAATCACTTCTTACCTTGAGACAACTCCCCGGCAACGGCGCCAAAATGCTAGGTGAATTATATGTACTAAAAAAGACACTAAACTACCCTCAATTAAATTGTCAACTCGGGGTAAGTAAACTTAGAGTTGTAGCAAAATATATGCCAAAGGTAGAAGGTTGGTAGGAGTGTAGACTAACTAAGGAAAGCAACTATCTAAGGCTAATCTACTCAAACAAACCTATCTATAGAGCAAACCCTACTAAGCAACTTGAAACTAGGTAACCTAAGTACTTTTGGGCCAAGGACTGATGGATAGTTCCTAAGAAAGCAAGTAAAAACCCTATTCAAAGAAAACTAGTTCATGACAGTAAGCAAAGGCAAACTACTAAGCATACTAAGAAAATGATGAAAGCAAACTACTTTTAACTTGCCAACCTACATTCAATGAGCAACTACACTATGAAAGCAATTAAATAAGCAAGTAAGCAAAAGAACCTATCTAACCTATTAAAGAAAATAGACAAGTAAGCAAAGACACCTAACTAACCTACTAAAGCAAAAGACAAGTAAGCAAAGACAATTATCTATCCTACTAAAGCAAAGGGACAAGTAAGAAAAGACTTCTCATTGAACAACTAGCTAGCCTAAGAGGCAAGTGAACTAAATGCCTAATGCAAAACTATTTCTAATGCATGAAAGGAAATCTAAATGCTTGATGCAATGCATGAAAGGAAATCTATTCTATTGAAAACAAGAAAGACTACCAACTAAACTTATGAAAACAAGACTATCTCTTCTAATCTACGAAAGCAAGAAACTATCTTTAATCTATGAAACAATCAAATGTAATGTTGGCCATTGCGTGAATGCCTTCAGTGGTGATGGATAATATCTTGATGACACTTGACAACAAAGGACAGTTCTAATGGTATAAGCTCAATACTAATTTCAATGGAAAAATGAAAGGTGTGAAGTAAACAGTCCAATGAAAACTTAGCCATGATAAAAGTAATGTTAAATACCCTGCATATTCATGTANTACCCTCAATTAAATTGTCAACTCGGGGTAAGTAAACTTAGAGTTGTAGCAAAATATATGCCAAAGGTAGAAGGTTGGTAGGAGTGTAGACTAACTAAGGAAAGCAACTATCTAAGGCTAATCTACTCAAACAAACCTATCTATAGAGCAAACCCTACTAAGCAACTTGAAACTAGGTAACCTAAGTACTTTTGGGCCAAGGACTGATGGATAGTTCCTAAGAAAGCAAGTAAAAACCCTATTCAAAGAAAACTAGTTCATGACAGTAAGCAAAGGCAAACTACTAAGCATACTAAGAAAATGATGAAAGCAAACTACTTTTAACTTGCCAACCTACATTCAATGAGCAACTACACTATGAAAGCAATTAAATAAGCAAGTAAGCAAAAGAACCTATCTAACCTATTAAAGAAAATAGACAAGTAAGCAAAGACACCTAACTAACCTACTAAAGCAAAAGACAAGTAAGCAAAGACAATTATCTATCCTACTAAAGCAAAGGGACAAGTAAGAAAAGACTTCTCATTGAACAACTAGCTAGCCTAAGAGGCAAGTGAACTAAATGCCTAATGCAAAACTATTTCTAATGCATGAAAGGAAATCTAAATGCTTGATGCAATGCATGAAAGGAAATCTATTCTATTGAAAACAAGAAAGACTACCAACTAAACTTATGAAAACAAGACTATCTCTTCTAATCTACGAAAGCAAGAAACTATCTTTAATCTATGAAACAATCAAATGTAATGTTGGCCATTGCGTGAATGCCTTCAGTGGTGATGGATAATATCTTGATGACACTTGACAACAAAGGACAGTTCTAATGGTATAAGCTCAATACTAATTTCAATGGAAAAATGAAAGGTGTGAAGTAAACAGTCCAATGAAAACTTAGCCATGATAAAAGTAATGTTAAATACCCTGCATATTCATGTATAAACCATCAACAACATAATGGGATTATCATTATTTAACTAAGAAATTTAATTGCATTTTAATCTTTGAAATGAAATTGCGTAAAGGAGAACTATGCTATGTCTACTCTAATCATTCAAACTATGATAAGAAAGTGAATTAGAAATAGAAAATAGATTATGCTTATTAAAAAGTAAATTGACAATCTACATTAACCAGCAACTAAATAAATGAAATCTATCTAAAACTAAGACAAGCAAACTATGATTAAGAACTAGAATTAAATCTATCCATCCATCCATCAAAGATCCCTGTCAAAGAAAACCCAAATAGAGCTCTGTTTTATTCTAAAAACTCTATTTTAAACTTGACTGTAAGATCATAAATAAAAGCGTAATCTGATATCTAAATGCATATGGGGTTAGTCTAGAGACTTGCAAGTCTATTCCTAGCCTACAAAACTAATTCATGCTAACATAACCCATCACGCTAACCTGGAAAAGAACAATAAAACAATTAAATCACAGCTAGCTAATTAAAACATGCATGTACAGGAAATAAAAGATAATTTAAATTATAAAATGTATAAGCAACACATTTGTTAGGACCCTGAATTGTCCCTTTTTCACTACCCTTTTGATCATTCAACCTCCTCATTCCTAAGCTAAATGACTATTATAATGAGCACCAAGACCCTTTTTCCCAAGGTACAAACTATTCATCTTGGTTTTATGTTTTCATTTACTTAGCATGTTTCATTGATAACGTTCACATATTTTACCCATGAAATAATTTAACTAATGATCAAAGTGTTAGAACAACCAATTTCAAGAACCTCGTTGTTGTCACAGCTATGCGCAATTCCTGGAAGCTTTTGCAGGACTTCTACAATGTATGCCCATCAATCCTGGAAGCTGTTATAGGACTTCTGCAACGTATGCCCATCAATCCTGGAAGTTGTTACAGGACTTCTGCAATGAATGCCCATCAAACCTGGAAGTTGTTACACAATTGCTACGACAGAAGCCTGTTAATCTTGGAAGCTGTTACAACAGACGCCACCAATCCTGTTGTGATACGACTGTTGCAACACCTGTTGATTAGAATGTTGGCTCACGATGTTGATGAAGGAGAATTCAAGATTTTGTATTGATGATATCTAACGAATAGCCTGAGAATCGGGGATTCTCAAGACTACTCTATTTTCGAACTCTGATTGACTCTGACTTAAATAGCAGAGCTTTTGTAATGTAAAGGTTGGTTAGTATTTTTGGCTTGAACGGAAGAAAGGAACGATTATTGTACACAGACATCTTTTGGCAATTGAATGAAGAAGTGGATTTAATTTCTTTAGCAGACTATAACGTATCTTTTTGAGTGGATTCAGTGAGAAGGAAAGGGCCCACCTTCCTCACCGGTTCCCCTCTGTTTCGAATTCTAGATTTAGTCGTTTTCATTGCAAATGGTTTAACTGTTAGATATTTCTGAATATAACTGCTATTACAATTTAGTTCCTTCTTGGTAAATGTGCATAGGCTTGTCTCGTGAGAATTAGAATCAGTTGTTGAACATGGCTGGAGAATTACTTTTCCTTTTTCTACATTAGGTTAAAATCTTGCTTTGAAGAATTAAGAGTGTGAAGTAGCTTCTTGCAATAAGTAGATTTCCCTTCAGCAATAGTATAGAATTTCTTCCTACAAAAGTAAATTAGAAAGTTAGATTAAGGTAGGCAATTAATGGTCTTTTGTAGATTCATCAGTTTAGATTGCAATTATGATTTTAATTCTGTAGCACTCTAGTTGTATCAGCACAATTGTGTTAGCAATATTGTTTGTTTGTTTTGGTGAAAATAAATTCCCTACTGCAATTAGATTAGAGATGCTTTTATCATCTAGCATAGACTGTGCATAATTATCTTGAAATAACAGACTTCCCTGGGTTGACAATTCATATTGAACACTTTGCTTTTCCATTCAATTAGACAATTAAAGTGCCCAACAACATTGATCATCACCAGACTGTTGGTGGCCCTGCCAGCAAGTCGTGGCTACCTTATACAAGCACACCACGAACTTCAGCAAGCCGAATTCACCATGAAAGTTAAAAACACAGTTCTGACATTATTCCGGCAATGTGAAAAATCAAAAATAGAGTACAACGAGTTTATCTCCAATCTAATGGTTATTCTACTTGCTTAACAATCTAATGACCATCCTGGTAGTATTTATAGGTTTACAAACCAAGTGGTCGACCACAGGAGGGTTGAACCACCTCTAAATTCGGCAAAATACAATAAATGCAGCCATAACTAACAAAACAGAGAAAGCCAATAATCGTCGTCTTTGGACAACTGAAATCGAGTTGTCTTGAGCTTAATAGTTGGAGGGGGCGATGATAAACAAAACCCACATGCTCAATTTGTCCATCATTGGCCGCCAATACCATAACCGCCAACTCGCCTTGCGTTTTTGTGCAATACTGGGTGTTGGAACGAGTGTCGGATCGGGTACCAGAATGAGTGTTGGATCAAGTACCGGATCAAGAAACATGGTGCTTTTTGCCCTGTAACAGCAGAAAAACATGAATTAACTCTTGGAAGCATAAAAACATGATAAATTAAACTTGATTTAATCATAAAAACACGAATTACACGTACCTTATGCCAATTATACGATTTTATCATAAAATTCTTCAAAAAGCTCCTTTGAAAGATGAAAAACGCATATGTGCATATGGAAAAAAGTGTATAATAACGTCATGAAAATGATCATATCTCGGGCCCAACAATGTGCACTCATTGCACTTGTTTTTCCAAAGCTTCACGTTGTCTCTTCTGATCTTCTGAGTCAGACACAACCCTGCATTTGCACTCCTTGCGGGCACTGTGCACTCCTTGCACCAGAGTTTTAGAAGAGAAACAATTGAAACTTATGGAACATCAAAGGTTCACACCCTTAATCATGAAATACACACTCAGGCATATTAAACATAGGAAACATAAAACATAACATGTACTCAATGAACTCAAAGACAAAGAACACCATTCATTTGGAATCAAACCTATATTTTTTTCTTCATTCAAAAAAATATGTACATGAGTTCTTGCAGCCCTCTGCTCTGCTCTTTCTCCATAACTCTTAGCAACAACAACTTTCTTCAATGATTTTCAACAGCCTCATTTGGGCAAAGATTACATATACTTATACACGAGGGGCCTCTCGAGCCTTCCCTCCAACCTACTCAAATGTTATCCTATCACAATTAAGACATTCTCCTACTTAGCCTTATTACAATAAATGGCAATTACGCTCGGATATGAGCTGATGCTCAGTGTCTATACAATCCTATCTTGCATTAAACAAAATACAATCTCCTAGATTGTTTACAATGATTTCAGCCTCAAAAAATTTAAAAAGGTATTTAATTACAATGCTTTCAAAATTTCAGATGATGCGCCCTCCTTAGGATTGAAACCAATTTGAAAAACGTGTGTTGGATGTTGAGTTGTCATCGTATGTATTATTTGAATGTTGATGGCGATGCTCCTGCATCAGATAGGAACAAAGTTTTCAGAGATGTTAAAGTGGGAGAACACATGTTCTTAAAAGTAAAGGCAAAAATAAGTTCGTTAAGATTAGGAAGTTGCCCAAAGTTGGCAGCAAGATATTGTGGGATTTTTGAAATATTAGAAAAGATAGGGCCAGTTGCATACATGTTATCTTTGCCTACATCCATGATAGTGCATAATGTATTTCATGTGTCATTGTTAAAAGAATATGTACTTGATCCTCACCAGGTAATTGATTGGAATGTGATCCAGATGGAGCACAAAGCAGATTTCCAGGTGGAACCAATACGCATCCTGGACCAGAAAGTAAAAGTGCTCAGGAAAAAATCCATATGGCTGGTAAAGGTTCAATGGACCTGCTATGGTCCTGAAGATGCTACATGGGAGCATGAAGAAAACATGCGGGAAAAATACCAACAAATTTTTTACAGTTCTGAGGAGGACATAATGCAAGACTCTATTTTGAGCAACTAGAGTTCTGGAACCACATCTCAGAGTCTTGGCCAAATGCATTGGGGACCTTGATAAATGAATGAAAAATTCCTTGGTTTAGCCCACATAAACATATGGTACATCCCTTGGGTATCCCTGATAAACGAATGGTGCATTCCTTGGGTCGACGAGTTGAGAAGAACATGAGATTTTGGTTGGAGTTGTTGTTGGAGTTCTTAAATTGCAGAAATTTTATTTCTAAGTATTGTGATGTAAATTTGCACATATGTATATCGGCATAGAATGCACTGAGGACAATGCATAATTGTAGGGGAGGGGGAATGTACCATCCCCATTATAATCCTTGGTTTGATTAATGCTTATGTAGATTTAATATGTGGCTACGACCAAGCGATGTAATATGCAAATTGTATTTCAATGTTTTAATAATAAAATGTGATGTCGGCTGCTAAGGGGACATTGACAAGAGATGGGATTGAATTAATCCACAAGAAAGGGGAGTTTCTAGGATAATCACCAAGAGGGGTCCAAGGGGGGAATTACCCATGTTTATGGATTTAACCCGTTTTCCTAAACCTGCTATCATATATGAACCTTCCCATTTCTGATTGAGTTCTTCTAAAGCCAATCATTGAATACATGTAAGAGGGTGGGTGTGAGTGGTCACATCCTGAAATTATTAGGCACATGAGGGTTGAGTACAATCAACTTTGGGAAGAGTATGAGTCAAGAAAAGCAAACCAAAGGGAGGAATTTTATATGGGTTGAGACAGAAGTAACAACAGTTCGAACAATGGGGAAGTACAAAAAGTTTGTGCATGGGAAGGGGACATAGGAGAAAGAAAACATAGTTGGAAGTCGATGCATCCATGGAGGGATAATTCTAGAGAAATATGGAGCGTAATTGGAGCTGGAGAACTAAAGAGCCAGGTTGTCAGGCCCGAAGAGTGAACTCCTTGGTGATTTGCACTAAAACAACACGTGGTGTTGTTGGTTCACTGATAGTTTTTCTAGCAGCAGATTCCCTTGAGTTCCTAGTTGAGAGATTCCTAGCTACATGTGCTAGAGAGACTTTGATAAACGAAGGACTCATTCCTTGGGTTATCCTTGATAAACGGATGGTACATCCCTTGGGTTAACCTTGATAAAAGAATGGTTCATTCATTGGGTTGGAAAGGTCAAGAGGAAGAGAGTTGGTGGAAAAATCGGGATAGTTATAGGGAAATACCAGTTGGGTTGAGAGTTTTATGAGCTGTGAGTGGACTGTGAGAGACCACCCTCTTTTGTGAATTTCTAGCCTCAACTTGGGGGTGACTGGTTGTTAAGAATTGGAACAATCAGTCTATGGTTGGGTGGAACGTCCGTCCCAAGTAGTTGGTTGCACAATTGTTGTGAAAAGATGAGTGTTTTATCTTGTTGTTATGTTAAATTATGTATTTAAGTGTTGTGCATGAACTCTGTGTATTTGGAAGTGATTTTTATGTTGTTGTAATGAGTTTTTTAGCTACAATTCATGTTGATTATTAACATGCTATAGATGCTTATTTTTGTGGTTAAAGACAATAGCTAAATCTGTTTTAATTAGTAGATGTAAGCTACAAGAAATCGGTTAACAATAAAAAAAAAATTGCTTTAATTAGAAGAAGTTTCGTGTTATGTGTATTCGACACGTATTTTTGCTTAGCTGGAGGCTAGGTACGTTACTAAAATGGTATCAGGGATGATAAAGAGAATTTTTTTATGTGACGTGATTGGCCTTGGTGGTTGGGTACTTTACATCAGAAACGTAGTGATACCTTGATATTTGATCTATAGGAAGTGGGGGAGGACTCTCCACCCAACCCCTCAATCATCACGACTAAGAGCCCCAGAGCCCTCAATCCACTACTGTAATTTCTTCTTATCCTTATCATCAAATTGCTCAAGCAAAATGAGATATCATTTTTTCCTTCTCCCCCCTCCTTCTATAGAATCCATCCATGATAAAGAACTCAATTCCTAGGATCCACTTGTAATTCTTTATTATATTTTAGGGGTTTTCCATAAATTATTGTTACTTATTTTACCATTTTCTTTTATTACCTCTACTATTTATTTAAGTACTTATTATATGATCCCTTTAGTATAATTACTATACTTTATTATTATTATTATTATTTATTAATTTAAATCATAATAAGATGGGGCATGATACCACAATTATGAAATTTGGGCACAAGATATGGAAACATTGTTGAATAATAAAGTGCTCTGGAAATTTACAAAGATTGTAGTTCTAGATCCAAAGGATGACTAGCAAAAATTTACCATCGATGGAAAGAAGGATGAGACTACATTTCCAGAGAGATTATCTTTCATACAAGTGGGGTCAACTGCTATCTGGAAGAATTTGATGACTTTGTTTGATCAAAACAACACAAGTCAAGGTATGTAGATTGAAAAAGAGTTGATATCTTTAGATCCTCTCTCTTTTGAAAGAATTGAAGACTACTTGGCCTATGTGAAGAAACTTCAATGGAAATTGGGTGAATGCAAAAAAGATTTTTCCAAGAAATATCATTAGCTCATAGAGTTGATCCTAATGAATTTGAAGACACCCTATAATTTATTCTATTTGACGTTACATGCCAATTGGACCTCGAGAAAAGATTATGGTAAGGATTATTCCTTTGATTATTTATATGTTTTATTGATTATGGCACATGAAAAATTGTTTGATGAAGAGAAACTTAAGACCAAGAAATAGACCCATTTGTTGAAGGACAAAGGTCAACAAAATTATAGAGAAAGAGGTTGATAATGTAGTCAAGAGAAAGAATGTGATTGCATCAACCAAATTGTTAAGAAGAAGCATGGTGATCAGAGTTCAACTAAGAAAGGTAGAAAGAAAAACACTTGTTATTATTGCAAGAGATTGGGACATGTGGAGAAGGCTCACTAGCAAAAGACCAAGGACCGGGTAGAGGAAGTGAAGAATCTTGAAGGAGATTTGTTAGCTATAAGATAGATCGACTTTTAGAACCGAACTTCAAAAGGTAGCATATATAACTATATGTTTTATGTTAGTGCTTCTCAGGCCTTGCATGCTTATAATTCTTAGAGTGAGTGGATAGTTGACTCTTGTTTCACCCATCATATAGCTAAAGATGATTATTTATTTTCTTCATTAAGTGAAGCTACAGAAAAAGAAATATGTTTCGCAGATGATTATGCACTCACTATTGTTTTTGTTATGTAACATCCCCACTATAATCCCTAGTTTAATTAATGCATAATGTAGATATGAATGTGGCTATGGCCAAGTGATGTAATATGCGAAATCTATTTTCTGATTTTTAATAAATATATTGTGATACCAACAGCTGATAATATGGACATAGATGGTGGATGAGTTTTCCACAAGAGAAGAGAGTGTTTAAGAGGATCCCAAGGGGTAAATGGCTTATGGGTATTAATCCAGACCTAGTTTTTTTAATTTTATTATCATTAGGGAAAACTTCTAATTTTTGTTTGAGTGTATGAGAGCCCAATCATTAAACTCATGTTAGAGGGTGGGTGTCAGAGTCACATCCCATATTTATGGGAAATCATGGGGCTGAAGAAATCAACATTGGGCAAAGTGAGCAGTGAATGGCCTTGGGGAAAAGAGAGGAAATTTGTATGGGGGAATTAGGCAGTTTTTACACAATCAGTGGGGCATGAACAATAAGTAGGGAGTAGGAAAAAGAGCACCAGAGCTAGAGCAAGAAGGTAGGGAAAATTCAGGAGCATGGTGGAGCATATGGGAGGCGTTTCATAGCTAGAAATTGAAGAGCCAATTTGTCAGGCCTGAAGAGTGAACTCCTGAGTGAGTTTCACTGTAACAACAAGTGTTGTTGTTGGTCACTGGTAGTTTTCCTGAAAGTGAGTTCCCTGAAGTTTCCAACATAGATATTCCTAGTTTCTGTTTCCAGAGAGACTCTAATAAACGAGTGGGATGTCTGATGGACTGAGAGCAGTGAAAGGGTTCATTCCTTGGGTTGGGCAGGCCAAGGGGAAGAGAGATGGAAGGAATTCAAGTTAGATGTAGGGAAATATCAATGGGTAGTGTGATAATGACTTGTTAGTTGACTATGAGAGGCATCCTTCTTTTGTGGATTCCTAGCCCCCGCTCAGGGGTGACTTCTTGTTGATATTTAGAACAAAAAGTCTATGGTTTGGTGGAATGTCCTTCCCAAGTAGTTGGTTGCATAAATGTTTTATAAAAGATAAGTGTTTATTTATTTCTAAATTATTTGTTGAGTTTAATTGTTGTGCTTAACTCTATGTATGTGAATGTTTTATTGTTGTTGTGAATGAGTTATTTGTTGAATTCTTGTTCAGTTACAATGTTGTAGATGCATTTCATTATGGGTATCCAACTCTGGTTAAAAATGTGCTTAAAACATAGCTAGTAATCTATAGCAAACGAGTTAAAAGAAAACTTTTATTTTTATGTGAATTTCCGCAAAGCGTTCCCTAGTTGAGCTGGGGAACATTACATTATGGCATTAGAGCAATAGTTGCAACACTGACATGCAAGAGCCTGCTATAGGACCACAAGAAGTTGTTTGATTAGATTTTTTCTTTTGGGTAAAAAATATTTTTCCATGGAACAACGTTGGAGAAATTTTTTTGTGGTTAAACACTATCATGAAAGTTATGGAAATCATGTTCAAGTAATTCTCCATGGACTTGGCTTTCCAACAAGCCATCATTTGCTTGATTTGGACATCCAGATAGGAATTTATGCCTTCCAAAAGATCCATGCACGGGAGTGGCCGATTTAACCCACGATGGATTCTCAGTCGTTGATCTACGAGGGGTGTTATTTATTTCATCCCAAATGCATGGGGAGGAGTTTGAGTGAACAGTTTATAAATAAAAGACAACCCTTTGTTACTTGTGTGTGAAGCATGGAGAGCCGTGAATTGCTATGGATCCTGCATGCGACATATCTTTTTGCCAAGGTAATCGATATCGATGGATCAAATTGGAGTTATTGTATGGAGGTTGCACATGGTGGCTAGTGTCTCGGTGCCCCGGTGGATTTCCGTCAGGACTATTTGGTTGAAGTTTCATGCATTGTTCTGGTGGGATGTTGCCTTGAGTCGGATCAGATTTAGTTGGATGGTGGTTGCACATGGTGGTGTAGTGGACCACTGGGCCAGTGGACTGGATCGAGTCATAGTTGGTTTGCAATGTGTCCTGGCGGTTCGGTGGCCTGGTGCCCTGGTGTGGTGTTAGTTCGCAATGTTGTATGGAGCCAGTGGCCAGGTTGGTCAGTGCCCCAATGATCCGGTGGATTGGATCGATATTGAAAGGAATTTTCGTGAGGTGAATGGAAGGTAGCACGGTAGGTTGGTGGCCCACTTACCTAGAAAAAATATATCAGTGCCATAAAAACAATAAAACAACCAAATTATCAGAAAATATGATGTTTTTGAAGGTCATTATTTTGCAGAGCCTTTTTGAGGGCCTAAACAACGTTTTTAGAAAACCAAATTTCACAGAAATGTGTACTTTTAATAAACATAATTTATTCTTCTAAAATGAAAGAGTTGGAGGAGAGCTTTCCAAGGAGCTATTCTGAGCGCAAAAATAGAGCTTGTATGAAGAAGTTACAACCCAAATAGTTGAAGGTAAATTGCAGTACCGGATTTCATTTAGAGGACATAACTCCTTGCTCGAAAGTTAGTTTGGAGCCCAGGAGCAGTCTATGGAAAGCTCAAGGATTGTAGAAGTCAGCCATGGAACCAAATTTGATTTCTGGGTACTTGAAAATGTGTTGGGAGAGAGAGAGAGAGAGGACACATGTAGCTTGCAGGGTTGAAAAATGAAAAATGGTCAAAACCTCTGAGGACCATAACTTTCTGCTCGGAGCTCAGAATTGGGAAAATAAATAGTCAATGGAAAGGTCTTTGGGAGGAGAATCTATCTATTAACCAAGAAAATTAATTTGAGTAGAAAATTTTGAAATCAAATCAAAAGAGGATGACTGGTGAAATTAAAGGGAAGAAAAATGTATGCATTCTTTTCCAAAATGGTGTGTGTATATATTTTTGTCTAACATAAATTTATTTCCATGCACATTTTTTTTCAAAATTTTAGAGGTTCGGAAAGCCAGTTTTGTTTCTATATGAGAAATACAACAATGGAATATTCCTAAGGGTCCTACAATCACGAAGATAAATTCAGAGGTATGCATGTCAACATGGGGAACGTTGAGACTAAGTCTAATGGAAGAAGACACACACCAAAGCTCGTAACTATAAGGAGCCTGGAGAGAGAAGTAAAGAGCTATAGGGTTGATAATGAAAAGATCATGAAGGCTCATGAAGAGATACTTCAGATCCTAAACATGCTACAAAATCAAGTCATAAAAACTCTGGCACAAAGCAAGAAGCTAGTGCTAGACAAGTGACATATTCCAAGTCCCATAGTAGAAGGGATAATCATGGGAATGATATGAAGTCAAGGAGAATGAGAAAGCGACATCATTCCTCAGGGCAGTCCACTAGGATAACTCATGCAAGTTCAGGGCCAGGGAGCAACCCAAGTGTGTCTCCTATCAGGAGATAGAGGAGAAGACCTGAGGGAGACATCTTGCAAGGTGAAATCAGGATGAACAAGCCACATACTTTCAATGTTGAGCATAGAAAGGGTGAAGAGGCCGAGGCCTGTCTATTGGAAATGAAGAAATATTTACAGCTGCATGATTACCCTTCAAGGTTAGAAACAAGAATTGCAACCTACCATGTGTAAAGCAAGACAACAATATGGTGGGATCAACTTAATCAAGCAAAGCATATTGATGAGAAGAGGGTCTCATGAAGGCGATTCAAAGGATATTTCCAAGAGAAATATTTGTCTGAGCATTACTATGAAATAAAGATGAAAGATTTATTTGAACTCAAATTGTTAAGCATGTCAATGGATGAATATCAGAAAAGGTTCTTTGAATTGCTAAAGTATGTGGACTTCATAAAAGATGAGAAAGTCAAAATCCAAAGGTTTCTTAGTGGGTTACCCTCCTATAGTGACAAGATACAATATGATAAACCCAAAACTTTGGAGGAATTCATAAGGAGAGCAAGGAATCTCTATGAGTAGATCAGAGGGAGGCTAGTCTTTCAAAAGAATTGGAATGACAAGACGAAAGGTAATAAAGAACAAAGGAAGAAAGGTTTTAAGCCACCATTTTTCAAGAACAACTCCCAAGTAAATCAACAAGGACATTCAGCCCAAAATGAGAACAAGACAATAGATTATTTTTGGAAAAGGTCAAGGCAACAACCTGTACAATGTTGTAAATGTGACTGAAATCACTTATATATGGGTTGCCTTCACAAAGGTGAAAGAATGAGGATTTTTTACAAAATTCAGGAGGTTGAAACAATGGAATACATGGGAGGAAGCATGCCAATGATTATGCATCATTGGAAAACAAATCAGCAAAATATCAGTCCCCCATGATTGAAGTCGAAGGTAAGATTGATAACCAACCCATAGCAATTTTAATTGATTATGGAGCTAGCCATAGTTATACGAACTCTAATATTATTGAAAGATTTCACTTGCAAAGGAGTAAGCATAAAAAATAGTGGTTAGTTCAGTTAGCCACAAGGGGTAAGAGAAAGATCTATGAGTTAGTTAAAGATTTCACAATAGACATGAATGGACTCAACATGAAGGTAGATGTGAACATTATACCATTCGGTTCATATGATTGTCTAATTGGCATGGATTTGTTGGAAAAACACCATGTTGTCCTAGACTATTACAACAAGACAATATCTTGTCTTGATGAGAAGGGAAAACAAGGAAAGATTCAAGGCATTCCAAGAGTTGTGGTTGTTAGAGAGATTTCATCCATGCACTTGAAAAAAAAATTTAGGAATGGATATCAAATTTTTGCAGCACATATAGAAGAGGCGACTAGAGATAAAGCAACAAGTTTTGAAGACCATCCAGTCTTAAATATTTTGAAGATGTTTTTAAGGAAATACCAGGATTACCACCAAAGAGGGACATCGATTTCTCTACTGATATGGTGTTGGGAGCTGCCCCAATGTCCAAAACACCTTACAGAATGGGCACACCAGAATTAAAAGAGTTGCAGATGCAAATTGAAGAGATTTTGAAGAAGGAGTATATACGCCAAAGTGTGTCACCTTAGGGAGCCCCTGTTCTTTTTGTAAAGAACAAGGATGGAACCTCAAGGCTATGTATTGATTTCAGACAATTGAATAAGGTCACTATAAAGAACAAATATACTTTGGCAAGGACTGTAGATTTATTTTATCAACTGAAAGGTGAAAAGATATTTTCCATGATTGATTTGAGATCAGGGTATCATCAAGTGAGGATAAAAGAGAAATATATCAGCAAAACAACGTTCATAACAAGGTATGTGCATTACGAATTCACAGTAGTGCCATTTGGGCTATCAAATGCCCCAACTATTTTTATTTCTCTGATGAATGGAGTGTTTAGGGAGTACATGGGAAAGTTTGTAATTGTTTATTAGATGATATTCCATCTACTCTAAGTCTAAGGAGGAGAATGAGAGTCATTTAAGAATGGTGCTAAAGGTTTTAAGGGAGCATAAATTGTATGCCAAGTTAAGTAAGTACATTTTTTTATCAAAATAAGATTCGCTAATTGCGGCATATTATTTCAGCAGCTGGGATAACAGTTGATCTTGAGAAGATAGAGGCCATTAACGGATGGCCAATGCCTAGAAATGTGACAAAGGTCAGATCATTTATGGGTATTGTATGTTATTACCGAATATTCATACAGGGGTTTTCAAAGATTGCAAGCCCCGTCACTTATTTGCAAAAGAAGAGAGTGAAATTTGAATGGACTTCTAAGTGTGAAGAAATTTTTCAGCAGTTTCAAAACATTTTTTCAAGTGTGCCCATATTAAATATTGCATATCCATATGAAGACTTTGTAGTGTGCACGAATGCATGCAAGGAAGGGCTCGGTGTATTCCTTGGTCAAAAGGATCATGTGGTATGCTATGGGTCCCGAAAATTAAAAGAGCACGAGAGAAATTATGCTACACATAATCTAGAGTTAGCAGGTATTGTACATGCATTAAAAATGTGGGGACATTACTTCATGGGAAGACGATTTGAGCTAAGAACATAGCAGTGTGATCTAAAATATTTATTTGGATAGCCAACATTAAATGCCAGGCAAACTAGATGGTTGGAATTTCTTAATGAGTACAGTTATCGCACAATTTGTACTTTCCCAAAGCTCAAGTCAAGTGATGTAAGATTGGTGTAACAGGGGGTGACCTATCACAATAACCCTAATAGGAAACCCCCTTTTTTTTAGGAGTATATCAAGATTACCCCAGGGGAGACGTCCCGAGTGACCTAAAGGGTTGATAACTAAGGCAAGGATGCAAGAAAATCCCCCTCTCACTGGTCACTCAAGTCAAAAGGTTCTTTAGGTATTTAAGGGATGAAGCAATAGTAAAAATGGAGTGTACCTGCCCAGAACAAGACAACCAAGAAAATACGACAGCTTTCAAGTACAAAAATGATGTTAGTTCTTCGTAAGACCATGAACCTTCGAAAAATAAGCTAGCTAATATAAAATTGCAGCAATATAATAGTTTATAACAACAATAAGTATTTTGTAAGGGCTACAAAAAAATGCCTTGAAATTGCTTGAAAAAGACAAGAAAATGTAGCTTTAACTAGGCAGAATGATAATAAATTGTCACAAGCAATTTGGGCAATGTCTAGATAGCCTTAATTATCAATTATGCAGAAATTTTCTGCAGTTAGATGGTTGTAGAAATATTTTGTAACAACAACAAGTTCTAGTGCTCAAAATTGCAAGAAAACACCATGTGAACTTAGCATTTATCAAGTAGATTGTTTGGAAATTGTCACAAGCAATTTGGGAAATGTCTGGCTACCCTTAAATATCAATTATGCAGATAATTTGTTGCAGTTAGATGGCTTTAGCAATATTTTGTAACAACAAGAAGTTCTAGTGCTCAAAATTGCAAGAAAACACCATGTGAACTTAGCACTTATCAAGTAGATTGTTTGACAATTGTCACAAGCAATTTTTGAGTGGGTTAGATGCAAGTTATGCAGGTGTAAGTAACAAATTAATGTGGGTTAGTATGGATTTAGCAGTAATTTGCAACATTATCAAGTTAACTAATGAATTAGTCTAGTTAAGAGTTAGTAGAAGTAAGCAAATGCTTCAAGGAAGTGAGTTTGAGTGTTTAATAAATCCTTCAATAAGAGAAAGGATAAGACTAGTGCATTATAAGGCTTATGGATTCAAGTGGATGGCTTCTTCTAACGCTGCAAATCAATTTTGATAGTGCACAAAAGTCCAAGAGGAATGCATAGGAGAAGTAGTAACTTAAGTTTTCCTATGCTTTTTCCTCAAGAAAACAAGATACTTGGGTGTAGGAAATTTTAGGCCCTAGCAACTTGATCTTCTTAGGATTCTTATGGGATACAAATTTAGGCAAAGATAACTAGGTCAAAACCTTAGAGTGCTAGGAAACTAGGGCTCCATGGTTTCACTAGTCACTAGATCAATTCAATGAAAAGCTTGGCAAATAGAAAGTAAGAAAGTAGCAATTTAAGTTCCTTACTTCAAGCATTAAGCATATCATGCAATTTCATAATCTTGTATGAGAAAATAAAACCATACATAAACCATTCAATAGATGACAAAAATGCAGATTTTACCTACTTGCACCAAGAATAATCATGAAATACCATGCAAGATCACCATAAAAGCTTCCAAGATTGATCCAACTTGCAAAAAATCAACCTTATACAAGAGTGTGCCTCCCAATTTCAGCCAAGAACCCTTCTAGGGTACAAATTTCAGACCTATCCTCTTGTGTGAGGAGTTGTGATGTAAAAAATGAATGTACTTTATGTTTATTTATACAGAATTTTGTTAATTAATTTTCAAGTCAAAATAAGGCCAACCTGGACAATTTACAAATAAATTCAAATTTAGCATAAATAAAATTAATTATCATGTAAAATATTCCATAAGGGTGACATCATGCCCTTCTAGGGTGACATTGGACCCCCAAGGTGGAACATTGGGCTCCAGATGCAAAACGTTTGGCCTCCAAAGGCCCTGAATGATGCCCACACGTGCCAACCAGCTCACAACTTCCCTCAAAATGCAAAGCCTAGCTCTGGATGACATCCATGGTCATGATGGTGACGTCATGGGATCTCAAAGGTCAACGTCTAGGTGGAAGAGAAAGATCCCCCTGGGTCTAGATCTACCAGGGTGTCTCCAAGAGCAACGTCCTTCTTTCTTCCTGGTGCAAGTCTCCGATGTATTCTTGCTCTTGGTTGGGGTTACAATATCCATCTATGGACTTTCAACCCCATGGAGGTCTGAGCTAATAATTCCCCCATGTGTACCTATCCACCGGGAAAAGTCCTGCAACAACAACAAGTACGCCCTCCAGGGGTTCATAATTCACAGGGATCATAACATGTAAATCGCATCCAATAATTAAATTACCAAAACATGTGCATCAAGTCCCCCTTTACCTAGACAAATGCTCAAAGATGTTATGCAATTTAACAAGTCTGGTTTGCAGAAGGTCTCAAGGTGTCCTATTGGGCTAATCCTTCTTAAGTTTGGGATGTTTCCGAGGTGAGAACCAATCTAGGTCATGTAAGTGTGTGAGGTGGTGAGGGGTAAGTGTTTGGGCATGGGGTGTAGTGATAAAAAGGAAATGTAGATCTTACCTATGGGTGCCTTTGTAGAGGGCGAGTTGCACCTTGTCATAGATGCCATTTTTTCCTATCCCATTCAATGCATTTTATTCTTAGCTTCATTTTGTTTTATCATTTTTCTTTTATGCTTCAAGGGAAGAGTTAAGGGACACTATCTTGACTTGGTGACCATAGGTGACAACGTTATCCACAAGCATTTTACAGAGAGGAGAAGGTTGGCTCGGGATGAGACCCGCTTACTCTTGGCTATGACACCAAGAGCCACTACCCTGGTTTGGTGACCAGATAGATGGTAGTGTCATACCTCTACATGCCCATGGTCATAACAAGTTGGCTCATGATGAGACCTCCCATCCACCAAATAATACCTTGAGTGTTTATTTATATTATTTGTTCCCTTTTCTTTTTGAGAAGCTTTTAAATTCTTTCTCAAGAATCCCTAGGTGAAGCATCTCAAAGGTTTCATTTTCGGCTTTTAACTCTTGCTAACTACTTTCACCCTCTAGGCCTTTAGACCCTTCTTCCCACAAGGCAAGGTACAACCCTTCCTAGTATGGAAAATCCCAATTCCTGAACAAAGGTAGGGGGAAATGAGAGGAATAAATATGGAAAGTAGTAAGTATGGAGGAAACAGGTGATGAACTTTCAGAGACTCACCCATTGGCAACCCATCCTAAAGGGAGATCAACTTGTTAGGGCATCATGTTACCCTTCCAGGTATGAACAAGTTAAAGAGCATAATTTCCAAGCAAATGTTATAAAATGAAGGAGAATTCAATGCAACATATTCAAGTGCTTCAATAATCAGAGTGACACATACCATGATACCCAGACTCATTACCTCATGGAGTAAGACTTACTGTTGCTTTAGGACCAGGCGGGTGGGATGGATATTGTTTCTCCTAATAAATGGGTTGCACTGAAGAAAAGAGGGGCCCTCCAGAGCCATGCTCATGTCATCCAGCTCTCGGCACTCCATGTAAAGGACCTGTGAGCCTCGATACATGATCTCCTTAGTTATCCCTAGGGTAGGGGATAACATCTAGCTCCAACTCAGGGACATGTGCTCACTGTAGAGCACATGAGAACCTCAACATCTATGGTATGACCTGTGCCTGCTAGATCTCAACAAAATGCATCAGTAATCCTTAGGGTGGTGATATCACTCCTTGTTCATATATGATATAATAAAATAAAGATAATCTCTAACCTAGCATATAATCATGAGAATACATATATACAAGTGAGACAAAATAATATGTAAAATGTAACTACAGCTATGCTAACATAATACACAGATGGTATATACAATGGATGCAAATGCCTACCTACCTCTACTTACATGTTGGTTGAATGCTAGGTGTAGTCAAATAACCAATGAAACCATCCTAGCAATATCTCATAATACCTGCCTATGTGCTTCATCACAATCCAAAACAATGACAAGTCAAGCACAAAAATAACATGAGTTAGAACATATATCACATCATCGGAAATCGTAAAGTCTAGCTTATGGAGGTAGGAGGGAGGGAAAAAATTATGCCAAGTCACACTTCTAGGAAAGTTCTCAATCCATCTCAGAAAGGGATCATGAAAAATCAAAGGCTCAAAAGACTAACTCAAAGAGTATGAAGTTTGGCTACCTTGGACGTCTTCACATGCTGAGGTCTAGGAAGGGACTAGTAAGAACCTAGAGGATGATTGACAATTTCTTAAGGGAAGGATGAAAGACTGAGATAATAAACTTCTTCTTAAGGTGCTCAACCTACCCTTAAATTCTAAAAGAAGGCTCTACCCTAGAGAAGACTTGGGACAAGGGACACATTTCCCAATTGCATCCTTAGTGATATAATCAAGTAAAAGAATCGAAGGGGGCTGGAAAATCTTGTCACAAGTATCATGTTTTGGGAAAGCAACGTCCTCACTCTTATCGAGATTTGAGCACAACAATGGTTGATAATTTTCTTCATAGAATAAATCTGAATGCTCAAAGGAATACTCATCAAAATCCTCAAGGTATGACCGAAAATCATAAGGAGAACATAGAAATAGGTCATCCTTGGGTGTTTGGAAACTGTCTATAACTATATCATCTCCTTTTTGCCATGTGTCAGAATCATTAGTAACCTCATATTATAGTTGTAAAGGAAACATTTGGAAATGACCCTCAATGTCATAAATGGAATCCCCATCATACCCAATCACATCCCATTTACGTTTCCCGACATGTATGAAATCATAAATATTATTAACCATGGAATTACCTTTATCGTAACATGAAGGGATTAAAGCATCCAAAGGATCCTCTAACACTTCCTTTCTTTCCAAATCACAAAAGATGGCATCATCAAAATACTGGAAATGGAAACAACTTACCGTACTCACTTCTTCCTATGTAGGAGCGTCAAAGGCTTGGATAACTTCATCAAATGGAAGAGTAGGCATCATTGTCTTGTCCTCATGACTTACCTCTATATATTCAACTTCATAATATGGAGGATATAGGTTTTCCAAGGGTTCCCTTTCTTCTTCACCTTCTGAATCATAGAACAAGGTATCATCAAAAACCTGAAAAGGAAAGTGACTAACCTCATCCTCTTCTTATTATGAAGAAGGAATAGAATCTGGGATGGCTTCATCAGAGGGAGGAGCACACATTAATACTTCAACATCATATTTAATATCTTCAGGCTCTCGCTCTTCAACCAAGTCCTCATTATCCTTTCTAGAAGCAGGAGTAATTTCTTGTTTCTCTCCATGGGATTGGTAACCTTCATCAAGATCCCTCTCCTCAACCTCTTGTTGATTGATGTCTTGTTCCAACCCTTTTAGGAATTCTTCAACAAGGGTCTCAAGGAAAGGTATTCTCTTAGGCCTATCTGGGGTATATTTGGGCTCACCAATCTTCACTTCTCAAGCAAATGATTGTTCTACCTTGGATGACAAGACATTGGCTTCAACTTTCGTGGCAATGTCATAAGCTTATCGGATTTTCCTTGGCCTTCTTATATCGAGAAAAAAAAATTGATTGTCCTTAGAAATCCCTTATATAGATGACAAAGAGTAACTTAGAAACATGACGATGGCTTTTAGGAAGTTCTTGTAACAGCTTCTGGAACCTGATATGGAACTCGCTAACGGTCTCATTCTCATTCTTCTTTATGTGATTAAGTTTGTTTAGCAACACCATAGGATCCTGATCTTTGATATTCCATCTCTTGAGAAAGACCTTTTCTAATTGATCCATGGATGTAATACTAGACTCAGGGAGGCCATCATACCATCTTTTAGCATCGTCATGAAGAGTAGCAAAGAAAATTTTCATTGCTAGGTCTTCAACATCGTCACTCATAGGGTGGAGTTAAAAGAAGGCCAAAAGTCACTCATATGGTCTTCAGCGTTTTCCTCATCACTACCAGTTAATCTTGGGAGCCATTTTTCATACCTTGAGGCATTTATAAAGGGTAACCTGAAATTTTACTCATATCCAACGGTTTAAAATTACTTGGGTCCCATTGAGAAGCCATGGTTGGCTTTATCATTAATGGAGTCGCCAGATAATCCTTCTAGGGATTATAAAAATGAAACGAGGGAATCACTGTTAGTGGAGTCACCAAGTAAGCTTTGTAAAGTGAAGGCTTTGAGAACAGGCTTACCGAAAAAGTGTCATTGAGGAATATTGACTCAATTTTCCCCGACAGTGGCACCAAAATGATATCGCACAATATGTACTTTCCCAAATCTCAAGGAAAGTGATGTAATATTGGCGCAGCAGGGGGTGACCTATCATTGTCACCTTAATAAGAAACCCATTTCTGTTTAGGATTATATCAATATTACCCAGGGGAGACATCCCCAATGACCTGAAGGGATGATAACTAAGGCAAGTATGCAAGAAAATCCCCCTCTCATTGGTCACTCAAGTCAAACTGATATTTAGGTCTTCAAGGGCTGAAGCAATAGTAAAAATGGAGTGTACCTACCCATAACAAGACAACCAAGAAAATACGATAGCTTTCAAGCGCAAAAATGATGTTAGTGCTTCGTAAGACCATGAACCTTCGAAAAATAAGCTAGCTAATATAAAATTGCAGAAATACAATAGTTTACAACAAAAATAAGTATTTTGTAACAGCTGCAAAAAATATGCCTTGAAATTGCTTGAAAAAGACAAGAAAATGTAGCTTTAACTAAGAAAAATGATAATAAATTGTTACAAGCAATTTGGGCAATGTTTGGCTAGCCTTAAATATCAATTATGCAAATAATGTTTGCAGTTAGATGGTTGTAGCAATCTTTTGTAACAACAACAAGTTCTAGTGCTCATAATTGCAAGAAAACACCATGTAAACTTATCATTTACCAAGTAGATTGTTTGTAAATTGTCACAAGCAATTTCTGAGTGGGTTAGATGCAAGTTATGTAGGTGTATGCATCAAATTAATGTGGGTTAGTATGGCTATAGCAGTGATTTGCAACAACAATAAGTTAACTGGTGAATTAGTCTAGTTAGGAGTTAGTAGAAGTAAGAAAATGCTTCAAGGAAGTGAGTTTGAGTGTTTAATCAATCCTTCAATAAGAGAGAGGCTAAGACTAGTGCCTTATAGGGATTATGGAGTCAAGAGAACGGCTTCTTCTAAGGCTGAAAATCAAGTTTGATAGTGCACAAAAGTCCAAGAGGAATGCATAGGAGAAGTAGTAACTTAAGTCCTCCTGTGCATTTTCCACAAGAAAACAAAATACTAGGGTGTAGGGAATGCTAGGCCCTAGCACCTTGCTCTCCTTAGGATTCTTATGGATAAGAATTTAGGCAAAGATAAATAGGTTAAAACATTAGAGTGTTAGGAAACCAGGTCTCCAGGGTTTCACTAGTCACTAGATCGATTCAATGAAAAGCTTGGCAAATAGAAAGTAAGAAAGTACCAATTTAAGTTCATTACTTCAAGCATTAAGCAAATCATGCAATTTCGTAAACTTGCATGATCAAATAAAACTGTACATAAATCATTCAATAGATTATAAAAATGTAGATTTTACCTACTTGCACCAAGAATAATCATGAAATACCATGCAAGATCACCATAAAAGCTTCCAAGATTGATCCAACTTGCAAAAAATATCCTTATACAAGAGTGCACCTCCCAATTTCAGCCAAGAGCCCTTCTATGGCACAAATTTCAGAACTCTCCTCTTGTGTGAGGAGTTGTGATATAAAAAATGAATGTACTTTATGTTTATTTATACAGAATTTTGACCTTTAATTAATTTTCAGGTCAAAATAAGGCCAACTTGGCCAATTTACAAATAAATTCAAATTTGGCATAAATAAAATTTATTAACATGTAAAATCATCCCTAAGGGTGATGTCATTCCCTTTTAGGGTGACGTTGGTCCCCCAAGGTGGAACGTTGGGCTCTAGATGCAAAACTTTTGGCTTCGAAAGGCCCTGAATGATGCCCACACGTGCCAACCATCTCACAAATTCCCTCAAAATGCAAACCCTAGCTCTGGATGAAGTCCAAGGTCATGATGGTGATGTCATGCGCTCTCGAAGGTCAATGTCCAGGTGGGAGAGCAAGATCGCCCTGGGTCTAGGTTTGCCAGGGTATCTCCAAGGGAAACATCCTTATTTCTTCCTGGTGCAAGTCTCTAATGTCTTCTTGCTCCTAATTGGGGTTGCAACATCCATCTGTGGGATTTCAGCCCCATGGAGGTCTAAGCTAATCATTCCCCCATGTGTACATGTCCACCGGGCAAAGTCCTGCAACAACAACAAGTACGCCCTCTAGGGGTTCATAAGTCACATGGATCATAACATGTAAATCACATCCAATAATTAAATTACCAAAATATGTGCACCAAACCCCCCTTTACCCAGACAAATTCTCAAAGACGTTATGCAATTTAACAAGTCAGGTTTGGAGAAGGTCTCAGGGTGTGCTATTGGGCTAATCCTCTTTAATTTTGGGGTGTTTCCCAGGTGAGAACCAATCTAGGTCATGTAATTGTGTGAGGTGGCATGGGGTAAGTGTTTGGGCATGGGGTGCAGTGATAACGGGGAAATTTAGATCTTACCTGTGGGTGCCTTTGTAGAGGGCGATCTGCACCTTGTCATAGATGCCATTTTTTCCTAGCCCATTCAATGCCTTTTATTCTTAGCTTCCTTTCTTTTGATCCTTTTGTTTTTATTCTTCAAGGGAAGACTTAAGGGACACTGTCCTGGCTTGGTGACCAGAGGTGACAGTGTTATCCATAAACATTTCACGAAGATGAGAAGGTTGGCTCATGATGAGACCCCCTTTCTCTTGGCTATGCCAACAAGAGCCACTACCCTAGTTTGGTGACCATATAGATGGTAGTGTCATACCTCTACATGCCCATGGTCATAACAGGTTGGCTCATGATGAGACCTCCCATCCACCAAATAATACCTTGAGTGTTTATTTATCTTATGGGTTCCCTTTTCTTTTTGAGAAGCTTTTAAATTCTTTCTCAAGAATCCCTAGGTGAAGCATCTCAAAGGTTTCATTTTCGGCTTTTAACTCTTGCTAACTACTTTCACCCTCTAGGCCTTTAGACCCTTATTCCCACAAGGCAAGGTACAACCCTTCCTAGTATGGTAAATCCCAATGCCTGAACAAAGGTAGGGGGAAATGAGAGGAATAAATATGGAAAGTAGTAAGTATAGAGGAAACAGATGATGAACTTTCAGAGACTCACCCATTGGCAACCCATCCTAAAGGGAGATCAACTTACTAGGGCATCGTGTCACCCTTCCAGGTATGAACAAGTTAAAGAGCATAATTTCCAAGAAAACATTATTAAATGAAGTAGAATTCAATGCAACATATTAAAGTGATTCAATAATCAGAGTGACTCATACCATGATACACGGACTCGTTACTTCATGGAGAAAGACTTATTGTTACTTCAGGACCAGGTTGGTGGGATGGATATTGTTGATGTTGATAAATGGGTTGCACTGAAGAAAAGAGGGGCCCTCCGGGGCCATGCTCAAGTCATTCGGCTCTCGACACTCCATGTCTAGGACCTGTGGGCATCGAGACATGATCTACTTAGTTATCCCTAGGGTAGGGGATAACAAGTACGACTTTGAAATTACACATATAAAAAGCAAAGAAATTCAGGTGGTTGATGCACTCAGCAGAAGAGCTCATGAAGTGCATGTTTCAGCCATCAACAAGTATAGGACAAATTTAAAAGATAAAATTATTGAAGCAGTGAATTCGATCAACATTATTTGCAAATAAAAGAAAACTTACAACAAAGTAATTCATAACAAAAATTTAAAAATTATGAATTGAAAGAGGATGGAATCCTCTTGTACAAAGGAAAGGTGTATTTGTCAAATTCCATAGAGCTGAAAAATATTGCCGAGAGAAATGCACAATGTGCCATATGCTTGACACCCAGGATATAAAAAATCCATTACAGTTGTAAGAAAACAATACTTTTGGTCAGGAATGAAGAAGGAACTGGCTAACAACATATCCCGGTGTCTAGAATGCCAAAAAGTGAAAACAGAGCACATGCATCTAGTGGGGTTGCTACAGCCATTTCCCATTCCAGAATGGAAGTGGGAAGTGGTCACAATAGATTTTATTACCAAACTGCCCAGAACTGTGAAGCAACATGACTCCATCATCGTGGTGGTGGACAAATTGACTAAGGCAGCACATTTTATTCCCGTAACGACAATACACAAGGCAACAAACATTGCAGAGATCTATATGAAGGAAGTGGTCAAGCTACATGGAGTTTCTGAGACAATAGTTTCAGACATAGATTCCAAGTTTACATCCAAATTCTGACAAGGTTTGTTGAAAGGCTTTGGAACGAATTTAAATATTAGTACATCATATCACCCAATGTCAGATGGTAAAACAGAGAGGACCAAAAGGATAATTGAATACATGCTCAGGATGTATGTGATGGACTAGCCATCGAAATGGAAAGACTAAATCCACTTAGTGGAGTTTTCTTATAATAATGGGTATCAAGCCTCATTAAAGATGAGTTTGTTTGAAGCTTTGTATGGAAAAAAGTGTAACACATCAGTTATCTAGGATAACCCAGTAGGAAGAGCTATCATTGGACCAAATTTGCTAAAGGAAATAGAAGAGAAGATGACAAGGATCGGGCAGAATTTAAAGGCTACCCATGATAGGTAGAAAAGTTATGCAGACAAGAATAGAGTTTTTAGGGAGTTTAAAGTGGGAGAACGTGTATCTATTAAAGTGAAAGCAAAAATAAGTTCGATAAGATTGGGTTCCTGCCCAAAGTTGGCAGCAAGATATTGTGGGTCTTTCAAAATATTATAAAATATAGGGCCAATTGCATACATGCTATTATTGTCTGCATCCATGAAAATGCATAATGTATTTCATGTATCATTATTAAAGAAATATGTGTCTGACCCTAACCACGTAATTGATTGGATTGTGATCTAGGTGGAAAACGAAGGGGATTTCTGGGTGGAACCAATACACATCCTGGACTAGAAAATCACAGTTCTATAGAACAAATCCATAGGGTTGGTAAAGGTTCAATGGACCTGCTACTGTTTTGAATATGGAAGATGGGAGCATGAAGAAACCGTGCGGGAGGAATACCCATAAATTGTTGTCAATTTTGAAGAAAATAGAAGTTGAAAAATGCAAGACTCCATTTTAGGGTAGCTATATTCCGGAACCACATCTCAGAAATTCTTGAACACCTATGCTTAAATATATAATAAAAGAATGGTGCTACTCGATGGACTGAAGACAATGAAGGGATTATGGTTGACAAGTTGAGAAGAACGAGGGATTATGGTTGTCATTGTTGTTGGAGGGTAAAAATTGTAGATGTTTGTTTTAGTTTCTAAATATTGTGATGTAAATTTGTATATGTATTTTGGCAAGGTGTTGTGCATCGAGGATGATGCATAATTTTAGGAGAGGGTGAATGTAACATCCCCACTATAATCCCTAGTTTAATTAATGCATAATGTAGATATGAACATGGATATAACCAAGCGATGTAATATGTGAAATGTGTTTTCTAGTTTTTAATGAATATAATGTGATACCATTTGTTGGGAATATGGGCGGAGATGGGGGATGGGTTTTCCACAAGAGAAGAGAGTGTTTAAGAGGAGCCCAAGGGAGAAATGTCTTATGGGTATTAATCCAAACCCAATGTTTTGAATTTTATCATCATTGGGGAAAAATTCTAATTTATATTTGAGTGTATGAGAGCCCAATCATTAAACTCATGTAAGAGGGTGGGTGTGAGAGTCACATCCCATAGTTATTGGAAATCATGGGGTTGAAACAATCAACATTGGGCATAATGAGCAGTCAATGGTCTTGGGGAAACTAGAGGAAATTTGTAAGGGGAATTAGGCGGTTTTTACACAATAAGTTGGGCATGAAGAACAAGCAAAGAGCAAGATAAAGAGCACCAGAGATAAAGCTAGAAGGAAGGGCGAATTCATGAGCATGTTGGAGCGTATGGGGAGCATTTTGGAGTTGGAAATTGAAGAGCCAGGTTGGCAGGCCTGAAGTGTGAACTCCTGAGTGAGTTTCACTGTAACAACAAGTGTTCATATTGGTTGCTGGTATTTTTCTTGGTAGTGAGTTCCTTGGAGTTCCTAAGTCCTGAAGAGTGAACTCCTGAGTGATTTGCACTGTAACAACAAGTGTTGATGTTGGTTGCTGGTAGTTTTCTTGGTAGTGAGTTCCCTGGATTTCCTAGAAGAGAGATTTATAGTTCCATGTGCCAGGGATACCCTAATAAATGAATGGGATGCCCAATGGACTGAGAGCAGTGAAAGGGTACATTCCTTGGGTTGGGCAGGCCAAGGGGAAGAGAGCTCGATGGAATTCAAGATAACTGTAGGGAAATACCAATGGGTTGTGTGATAGTGATCTATGAGTGGATTGTGAGAGACACCCTTCTTTTGTGGATTCCTAGCCCCAACTCGAGGGTGACTTGCTATTGATATTTAGAACAATAGTTTCATGGTTGGGTGGAATTTCCTTCCCAAGCAACTAGTTGAATAAACGTTTTATAAAAGATAAATGTTTATTTATTTCCAAGTTATTTGTTGAGTTTAATTGTTGTGCTTTAATTTTGTGTATGTGAATGAGTTATTTGATGCATTCCTATTAAGTTAGAATTTTGTAGATGCATTTCATTATGGGTATCCAATTCTGATTAGAAATGTGCTTAAAATGTAGCTGGTAAGTTACAACAAACGAATTAACAAGAAAAATTTGATTTTTATGTGCATTTCACCAAGTAGCGTTCCCTGGTTGAGTTGGGGAACGTTACATGCTAGTTGTGGAAAGATTGAATGTCAAAATGGTGTGATCATTGATGTGTATCATGTACCTAGCCTGAGAGCGAATATTTTTTTTGTACCCCAACTAACTCATACTAGAACGAAGTAGAGTTTTGGTCAAATAGGTTTATTGTTCAAGATATGCACAACAACTTTGTTGTTGTCACCAAAGGTTTTCTTAACCCGAAGGATAGACTACATAAGTTTTGTGACTTTCCAAATCTAGAACCGACTGCACCCATACCTCACACCAACAACTGCATCAAACTTTCCATGAACGACTTGGAAATATAAATTTACAGAGCTTGAAACTAATGGTGAAACACAACATTATTATTGGACTACCCTTGATGGAGTACGTGAAGAATGCATGCTTGGAAAGCATCATCACCCTACCTTTGAAATAGGGAAATCTTGGAGAGAAAAGTCTCACCTAGAGCCTATTCATAGTGACATGTGTTTCCTGAACAAACCACCACTAACTGGTGCAAATTAAGTATAGACCTTCATTCGCTGAAAAACGATGCAGTCAACGTGTGAAATGTTTAAAATTGAACACTGGAAGAGAATATGTAGGCTAGGACTTTGAAAAGTACATGTCATAGAATGGTATCTCTTGGGAAATATTTGTGCCTTACACACCTTAGAAAAATGGTGTTGTTGGAAGAAAAAATTGAAGGACTTTGGTAGAAATGGCATGTTGTTTGCTTCAAGTCAAAGCTTTGTTGACTATGTTTTGAGTGGAAGTTGTCTATTTCTCAAAATATTTGTTAGCTATGATTCCAACTAATGTCATATGGGAAGTGACTCTAGTCAAGAAATAGAGTGCAATAAAACCCTCAATCAGAGATCTTATAACCTCTAGATGCATAGTGTAGGCTTACATTCCAAACGATAGAAGGAAAAAACTAGATGCAAAGAATGTTTGTATCATGATGGGTTACTCTAAAAATTTGGAGGCCTATAAGTCATTTGACCTATCAAACAAAGTATTATCTACAAAGAGATATTGTCTTTGATTAGAATACCTCAAGTATCACTCTGCCGAATTCCTCTCTTGTCTCGTTGAGCAACGATCCTTTAGAAATTCTATCAAATTATGGATCCAATAACTACTTAACAAAATCGTTGATTGACCAGTCAACCTCTTAGCCTAAATCAACCTACAATGAAATCAACCAAAAGATTTGGAACCCTTGTTCTGTCTAGACATGGTGATACTGGTATAGGAACTCCTTCAACAAAGGGGGTTTGTCTTCCCAAATGAATAACTAAGAAAACTAAACCTGATGGAGCTAATGCAAGGGATATTAATGGCTCGAGAAAAGACATCAGTCAAAAATAGTATGGTAGTCTTGCTCTAACGGCACGTTCGCTATAGGCATGTGAGCTAGGGACATATGAAGATGCACATAGTCAACCTGAATGGGAGAGTTATCTGGATGATGAGTATCATTCTTTGATGAAAAGTGACAAGTGGGATTATTTCTTGAACTGCAAGGAAAGAATATAGTGAAATTTCAATGGGTCTACAAGACCAAATTTACATTTGAAGGCATTGTTGAAAGACATAAGTCTCGTTTGGTAGCTAATGGATTTTCTCAACAAGAAGGCATCAACTATGTTGAGACCTTTTCCCCAGTTTCAAAGATGAACTTCGTTCAACTAATTATTTCACTCACTCTCACTTTGGATGGGAAGTACATTATATGGATGTCAAAAGGGTGATTTTCTACATGGCAATATCCATGAAGAAATTTGTATAGAGTAGCCCCAATTTTGAGAAGGATGTCAATCTTGTGTGTCAATTGAATAAATCCTTATATGGTTTGAAATAATCCCCCAAGGCATGGTATGCAAAGATTTATCATCTTTTCCTCAATCTCAATTTCAAATGTTGTGAATCATATCACAATATATATGTATTGCAATTCCATGGCGAAACATTAATTTTTGCATTGTATGTGGATGACCTAGTCATTATGGAAGCAATGTTAACTTAATTTTGGGATTGAAGAAACAATTCAAAGATATATTTGAGATGGTTGAGCTTGGTCTATTTCATATCTTTTTTGGCATCCAAGTCTTACAAATGGATGATGGTATCTATAATTTTCAACCTAAATATGTGTTGAATATTTATAGAACTTCAAATAAACCCTACGCTACACCTTATCAGTGCGGAGTGAAGCGAACCAAAGAGTGTGATTCTCTTAAAGTTTATGCTACACTTTATCAATAGATTGTCAGTGTCCTTATCTATTTAACTAACAATTGACCTAACATTTCCTTTATTGTTAGTGTGGTTTCTCGATTTATGCGGGATCTATGAGAAAGTCACCTTAAGGCCACAAAAAGAATGGTTCGGAACTTACCATCTTGGTATAAAATATTCCAGTAACAAAGTGAACTAGTTGGTTGGTTACATCGACTAAAATTACACTGGATATGGAAATAATAGGAAGTCTACATCTGGTTATTTGTTTCATCTTAGTTCTAGACCCATTGTCTAGTATTGAAAAACACAAAAGGTGGTCTCTTTATTGACCACATAAGCAAAATATCATGGTGTAGTGCACACTGGCACAAAGGAAATATGGATTTGAAATCTAATGGGAAAACTTGGTTTTCCATTCGAGACATCAAATGTAGTATATTGTGACAATCAAAGTGTGATACAAGCTTAAGAGAATCATGTTGCACATAACAAGATGAAGTATGTGGAGTTTCATGCTCATTACTTGAGACAATTAGTATCA
>SNQJ01S0060829.1:51534-71749 GCA_010110895.2 Picea sitchensis
AATGGCATGTTGTTTGCTTCAAGTCAAAGCTTTGTTGACTATGTTTTGAGTGGAAGTTGTCTATTTCTCAAAATATTTGTTAGCTATGATTCCAACTAATGTCATATGGGAAGTGACTCTAGTCAAGAAATAGAGTGCAATAAAACCCTCAATCAGAGATCTTATAACCTCTAGATGCATAGTGTAGGCTTACATTCCAAACGATAGAAGGAAAAAACTAGATGCAAAGAATGTTTGTATCATGATGGGTTACTCTAAAAATTTGGAGGCCTATAAGTCATTTGACCTATCAAACAAAGTATTATCTACAAAGAGATATTGTCTTTGATTAGAATACCTCAAGTATCACTCTGCCGAATTCCTCTCTTGTCTCGTTGAGCAACGATCCTTTAGAAATTCTATCAAATTATGGATCCAATAACTACTTAACAAAATCGTTGATTGACCAGTCAACCTCTTAGCCTAAATCAACCTACAATGAAATCAACCAAAAGATTTGGAACCCTTGTTCTGTCTAGACATGGTGATACTGGTATAGGAACTCCTTCAACAAAGGGGGTTTGTCTTCCCAAATGAATAACTAAGAAAACTAAACCTGATGGAGCTAATGCAAGGGATATTAATGGCTCGAGAAAAGACATCAGTCAAAAATAGTATGGTAGTCTTGCTCTAACGGCACGTTCGCTATAGGCATGTGAGCTAGGGACATATGAAGATGCACATAGTCAACCTGAATGGGAGAGTTATCTGGATGATGAGTATCATTCTTTGATGAAAAGTGACAAGTGGGATTATTTCTTGAACTGCAAGGAAAGAATATAGTGAAATTTCAATGGGTCTACAAGACCAAATTTACATTTGAAGGCATTGTTGAAAGACATAAGTCTCGTTTGGTAGCTAATGGATTTTCTCAACAAGAAGGCATCAACTATGTTGAGACCTTTTCCCCAGTTTCAAAGATGAACTTCGTTCAACTAATTATTTCACTCACTCTCACTTTGGATGGGAAGTACATTATATGGATGTCAAAAGGGTGATTTTCTACATGGCAATATCCATGAAGAAATTTGTATAGAGTAGCCCCAATTTTGAGAAGGATGTCAATCTTGTGTGTCAATTGAATAAATCCTTATATGGTTTGAAATAATCCCCCAAGGCATGGTATGCAAAGATTTATCATCTTTTCCTCAATCTCAATTTCAAATGTTGTGAATCATATCACAATATATATGTATTGCAATTCCATGGCGAAACATTAATTTTTGCATTGTATGTGGATGACCTAGTCATTATGGAAGCAATGTTAACTTAATTTTGGGATTGAAGAAACAATTCAAAGATATATTTGAGATGGTTGAGCTTGGTCTATTTCATATCTTTTTTGGCATCCAAGTCTTACAAATGGATGATGGTATCTATAATTTTCAACCTAAATATGTGTTGAATATTTATAGAACTTCAAATAAACCCTACGCTACACCTTATCAGTGCGGAGTGAAGCGAACCAAAGAGTGTGATTCTCTTAAAGTTTATGCTACACTTTATCAATAGATTGTCAGTGTCCTTATCTATTTAACTAACAATTGACCTAACATTTCCTTTATTGTTAGTGTGGTTTCTCGATTTATGCGGGATCTATGAGAAAGTCACCTTAAGGCCACAAAAAGAATGGTTCGGAACTTACCATCTTGGTATAAAATATTCCAGTAACAAAGTGAACTAGTTGGTTGGTTACATCGACTAAAATTACACTGGATATGGAAATAATAGGAAGTCTACATCTGGTTATTTGTTTCATCTTAGTTCTAGACCCATTGTCTAGTATTGAAAAACACAAAAGGTGGTCTCTTTATTGACCACATAAGCAAAATATCATGGTGTAGTGCACACTGGCACAAAGGAAATATGGATTTGAAATCTAATGGGAAAACTTGGTTTTCCATTCGAGACATCAAATGTAGTATATTGTGACAATCAAAGTGTGATACAAGCTTAAGAGAATCATGTTGCACATAACAAGATGAAGTATGTGGAGTTTCATGCTCATTACTTGAGACAATTAGTATCATAAAAATGTTGTGAATCTTTTTATTGTTGGACATATGATCAAGTTGTTGATATCTTTATGAAGTATTTATCAAAATCTAAGTTTGTGAAACTTTGGGCTATTCTTGAGCTTTAGAAAGTTGTAATTATGGGGAGGTGTACATAAGTAATTTCACCTCCTTAATCTCCAAAGCATTGCAATGATGGGGGGTGTTGGAACAATAGGCTATGCAAGTCCATCACACCTTAGAATATTATCGAGACATCCAGTGGACAATTGACTAGGAGATTTTATTGAGTGGTCAACTAAGGGACTTACTAGATGATTGACTAAGCACTCAACTAGCTAGACAATTAGACCAAAGCAATTGATTAGTGCACAAAATAAGGCATAAGTCAAGTAATTTGTTATGCACCCTCATCAATCTATGTGTACTTCATCTTCCCAACTTTAATGGAGTTGGTTACATCTTGGTGATATAAAAATATGTCGTTACAGTTTGATCTAAGAGTTTGAACAATGTGTGTATGGTATGTGTTATGTATGGAAATATTTTAGTTTCTTACACTCCTATGTACGTTGATTGTTAACAGTGTCTTTAGACACCACCTATCTCTTGGAATATTATCTCTATAATCTGCCTAATCCTTTGATTCTCCAACAAGTTGATGTTCGACGTCTAATGTCAAAGAAAGAAAGAAAACAAAAGGAAAACTATTTTATTTATTTATTTTAAATATTACAAGAAGAAGAAGAAGAAAATTAACATAAATCCATCCTAACATCAAGCCTTTTAAGTAGTGAAAGGTTTGCACCTAGGTTTTTTAAATCCTTCTCATTATCTAATAAATTTGGAAATACTATGGATCTATCCTAGTGTAACACACTCGGCCCCTAGGTGCTCTTTTAAGGGGTGGGGCATCATAATTTTGTTTTCCTTAATTATCTCATATCCTCCATTTGGGGTCTCTATCTCATTATGCTCATCTAGAAATTTCCAACCATGGTCTTCATGCTCAAAATCGAGCTCAGAACTGGCAGATATACCTCTCCCAAGTTCCTCGGGCGTTCATTGGTCGGGGCCACGTGGATTTCATGTGGATCCAACTCAATAAGATTCATCCCAAGTTCTCTCATATCTCGAAGCTTCCAACATTCCTAAATCTATGGTGGAGATCCATCCACCAACCAATCCAACGACTAGGCTTGATCCTTGACTAACTCACGAGATAGCAGGGGGGGATCGACACTTCGAAACTTTTCCGAAACACTTCTCCTCAAGTTGTCTGGAGTACCAAGTCTTCAGAGTGTGGAATCTGACAACACTTGTCCTTACCAACGGACAACTCAGATCTGTTTGGACTCCCAACTCTGCTCTTTTCTTTCTTTGGGGTGTTATACCTCTAGATCTGCTGACACATTCTCTCCTTCGTCAACGACCATGATTTACTCCGCTCTTCGGAAGTTCAGGATTTTTTCAAACTCCACATGTTGAATATTCTGGAGTGTTATTTCTTCATACTGCACAATTCGCTGACACACGTCCTTTTCAATGGAAGGCTCAGATCTCCTCCGCTACTTTGGGCTTCGGGGATTTTTGAAGCACCAAACTTCAAATCCTCTGAAGTGTCTCCTCCAGAGTTAACGATCTACTGACACGCGTCCCAGTTTATGGATGGTTCAAATCTCCTCCATCTCCTTGCGAATTTAGGGGTCTTCAACCTTTTTCGCCTGCTTCTTTCCGGTGTATTAAACCTCGAGAGTATAGGATCTGGTGCCATGTGTCTCTAGGAAACAACGGCTAGGATAGAATCCAACACTTTGGGCCTTATGGACTCTCTACAATACTACCCCAATTCCTCCGGAGTCCTGGTCACTTCACCCACCCTTTTGGCCAAGTGGGCACTTACCACGAGCTGACACGTGGAAGGACCAGGGGTGACATGCACCCTCATCGTGGATGACACATGTCACATTCTAGTAGGTATATAGGGTATGTGATATGCACAAGTCTGGGTAACACATGGCACTTCAAACTGAGGTCCACGTGTCCCTGGGTGACGTCACTATGCCACGTCACCCCGCACTGATAACTTTCTAACATCCCTCAGATCTCACGGTCGATATCATGCCACGTAGATCCATATATCTACAGCTCTTGTTACTTCGAGAGTTCGGTGTTCGGGAGTTTGGCGGTGCAGACTCCTCTTTTCTCCCGAAGTTGGTCAGCGTCGGGTTGACCATAGCCTAGATCTGGCGGCTAGGAAAAGTCCCAAAGCGTCCTCAAATTGACGGCTCTTGTCACATCAGGCTTCGACGTTCGGGAGTTTTGCGATGCAAACTCCTCCTTTGTCCCGAAGTTGGTTAGCGTCAGGCTAACTACATCGTAACTCTAATGGCTAGGATAGGACCCAAAGAATCCCTAGATCTACGGTCCAAGTTACTTCGTGAGTTCGGCCTTTGAGATTTTTGGCTCCACTGCCACTCCATTTTCCCGAAGTGGGATTTTGCCAAAGTATCATGTGCGGGTCCCCCCCTCCTGGATGATTGGACAGTAGGCAGGGCTCCTAATGATCTCCACCAAATCTACGGCTCTCCTTCACTTCATAACTTCAGCTTTTAGGGAGTTTGATGCTATAGCATCTCCATTCTCCCGAAGTGGAACTTCGTCGAAGTACCATACACGAAACCTTCCACTAGGCGATCAGACGATCGAGAAGGGGCCCCAATGGTCTCCCCAGATCAACGAATCACAACCTTTTGTGACTCCAACATTCGGGTATTTTTAACAGTTATGAAGTTTGACATCTCAGGGCTTCGAGCTCCCGAAGCTCGGAAGCCATCAAGAGTTAGCTCCTTTCGGACTTGGCGTAGGGTTCCTAGACCCTGGTCATATGGACCCTCTGATGAATCTCGAGATATAATCTTTACTCTTAGCCAAGATTTGGTCAAGGCCGTGGGCACGAGCCTAAGGTCTCTTAGTCTACTGGTTTGAAGGAAGCGCCTTCCTAGCTCGCAGAACTTTAAGTTCTAAATCAGGGCGAGGTAATCTCTTGGGATTACCGAGATGCTAGTAGTGCCAAGAGGCTTGCTCCGAGTTTGGAACGGTGAGGCAACTCCCTGGGGAAAACACCTTCGAGGGTTAAACTGGAGCATACAGAAAATCAAGTAGAAGTATAAGTCCTCAAGGAGATAAATACATACACATCACTTGATCAGTCAATACAGAGGCCAATCTTAAATGTATACATACATGCATTCATTCATTATTCCATTTCAAAGCACAAAGCATGAAAACACTTATCAGAACCAGAAGACGTGATGCAACTGTTGAAAGGGGTGCCCATTTCCACCCAACCATAAGGTCAATCAATCCTAACGGATTTGCCACTGGCCACCCCCGAGCTAGACCATGATGCTTTGAGATTGAATCTTTTCTTCCGGCTCAACGAAAGTTAGGGACGAAGGTTACTCTCCTTCTCTTGGCACAGAAATAGATCGGGACAAAGGTTACTCTCCTTCTTATGGCACATAAATATATAGGGACGAAGGTTACTCTTCTTCTCCTGACTCAGTCATAGATAGGGATGAAGGTTACTCTCCTTCTCCCGAGTCAGTCTCTATTTCCTGTGATCAAAACACATTCTTTTCACAATTCTTCCTCGAACTCGAGAGCTCAGTCTCTCATCTCTGCACTCTTCGCAGATCTCCTTCTCTGACCCCAATGCTTTCATTTATTTCATTTTCCAACAAGATTGTGTGTGGCCCGAATTCCCAATCTGTGGTCAGGTCTGGAATCCTTACAGATGAGTGGTCTGCCCCATCCCCTCATTAACTTCTGAGGAGGTCTTCCCACCTACCAACTTGACTATAATTCATTCATGGGTCATAGGGTTTTTCTGATGCTGGGCAATTAAATCCATCAAGGTACTAGTTCGGTGGAGGTTAACGCAAACATTCATGGTCCCCTCCACCATCTCTTTCCTAGCATTCGTGGTCTCTCTTAGCACATCCCCTTTCCAACAATCATGCAACACATATTCATTTTCTACTAAAATAACATAGTTTACATTCATCGACCTTTCATACAAAGGTCCATCAAATCAAACATTCACACCTTTCAGTTTTCCATAGTTCATTGGCCAATATAGTTATATTTACAATTGGGGGAAACTAGGTGTTACAATTCCCTCCCCCTTAAAAGAACATCGTCCTCAATGTTCTATCTGTCAATATTCTATGTATATACAGGAGTAAACAAAATCAGATATGCCTACCTCATGGAATCCTCCGTAGCAATTTAGCTCAGCAGGCAATCAGTGTTCCTTATGGGCTTACATCATTTCCATATCCAAGACTCTTTCTTCCTACAAGTCAACTTTCCTCGGCCAAACAAATTGTTAGTTTTCATGCACACTATATTTTCATACGATGCATACTAACAATCCAAGTCATTTTCATATATTCAGGGTATATAAAGCAAAAAGGAAATATTATTATTATGTAAGCATCCTGTCAACATACTAAATTTTCCAAGTGCAATTCAAATATTAAATGACTTTAACCAATGTGCCAATGTTCATGGCCACATTCATGCCCAATACACCCTCGCATTGATCTTCAAGCTACCACACTTGGTGAAAAGCACCCTGCTATGGTGTGTTGGAGTTTAACCAACCACTTCACCATATGGATTATTCCTCCTCGTTCACTCTTACAACAGAACTATGCTTCCCGCTCATTGGAGGGAAGATCGATTGCAGTCGTCAAATTGACTTCAATATCCACTGGAGTTAACATATCAAAATCGATATTCAAGAAAACTCTATAATTTTACAGCTCTGTTTATCATCTTGATTAGAAAAACCATGTCCAGCAATTCCTGTATCTAGAAACAAAATTTGTTTCTTAGTCCACTTGAAACACGAGAGTTGTGCATGCTCTCCCTTTTCAGGGAATGGTCACCAAACTCATTCCTCTAGTCGTGAGGGGTTACACACCTATACTAGGTTTAACCCTTCATTAAAGTAGTAATCATTACTGCTACAGATCCTTTCCATCCGTTCAAATTGCTATTTTAGTTTAAATATTAGTGTTCTTCAACATAATCTCGTTCCTGTAGGATCGGCTTTCATTTCCCAAGAAATGTTAGGATCCCTTTGTCACGGACTAGCATGGTTCAATATCGTTGGGGTAAAATATCAACTATATTTTAAATCTGCATCCTTCTAATCAAGGAACTTATGCATATGACTTATGTTTGGTGATAATATTCTCCACAGGCTCATCTTAGCCTTGGTAACCAAATCTTATGACTATACAACAGCGTGTATAATTGCACAGTGAAGTCAACTTCTTTATTTGGGAGCATTAGCAACATACAGTGCCAATTTCCAAAACATCTATCAACAGTAAAGGATCTCATTCCTCTCTTCAGTAGAGGTTTTCTAAGCCTCTTAGGAATTTAGTAAGATAGGGTGTTACCCCTTAAAGTTATCCAGAAATATTTTCATACGACTCGTGCATGAGCCCAAGCATGCCAAGTTTTTTTGTCGTGCTCTGATACCAATTTGTAACACACCCGACCCCTAGGTTCTCTTTTAAGAGGTGGGGCATCATAATTTTGTTTTCCCTAATTATCTCAGATCCTCCATTTGAGATCTCTATCTCATTCTGCTCATCCAGAACTTTCCAACCATGGTCTTCATTCTCAAAACTGAGATCAGAATTAACAGATATACCTCTCCCAAGTTCCTTGGGCGTTCATTGGTCAGGGCCACGTGGCTTTCATGTGGATCCAACTCAATAAGCTTCATCCCAAGTTCTCTGATATCTCGGAGCTTCCAACATTCCTAAATCTATGGTGGAGATCCATCCACCAACCAAGCCAACGACTGGGCTTGATCCTCAGCTAACTCATAGGCTAGCGGAAGGATTGGCACTTCGACGCTTTTACGAAACACTTCTCCTCAAGTCATCCGGAGTACCAAGTCTTCGAAGTGCGGAATCTGACGACACCTGTCCTTACCAACAGATGTCTCAGATATGTTCTAGCTCCCGATTCTTCGGGAGTTTTCCCAACTCTACTCTCTGCTTTCTCCGGGGTGTTATACCTTCGGATTTGCTAACACGTGCTCTCCTCCGTCAACGGCCAGGATTTACTCCTCTCTTCGGGGGTTCGGGAGTTTTCAAAACTCCACACGCTGAATCTTCCAGAGTGTTATTGCTCTCGACTGCACAATCTGCTAACACGTGTCCTTTTCAATGGACGGCTCGGATCTCCTCCGCTACTTCAGACTTCAGGGATTTTTGAAGCACCAAACTTCAAATCCTCCAAAGTTAACGATCTACTGACACGCATCATGATTTATGGACGGTTCAAATCTCCTCTAGCTCCATGAGACTTTAGGGGTCTTCAACCTTTTTTGCCTGCTTCTTTCCAGTGTATTAAACCTCTGGAGTACAAGATATGGTGCCATGTGTCTCCTGGTGCCAATGGCTATGATAGACTCCAGCACTTCGAGCCTCCTGGACTCTCTACAATACTATACCCCAATTCCTTCGGAGTCCTGATCACTTCACCGACCCTTTTGTCTAGGTGAGAACATACCACGAGCTGACACGTGGAAGGATTAGGGGTGACACGCACCCTCATCGGGGATGACATGTGTCATGTTCCAATAGGTATATAAGGTATGTGATATGCACAAGTCTGGGTCACACATGGCACTTCAAACTAAGGTCCACGTGTCCCTGGGTGATGTCACTATGTCATGTCACCCCGGACTGGCAGCCTTCTAACATCCCTCAGATCTCACGGTCGAGATCCCGCCACGTACATCCATAGATCTACGGCTCTTGTTACTTCGGGAGTTCTACTTTCGAGAGTTCGACGTTCGGGAGTTTGGCAGTGCAAAATCCTCTTTTCTCCTGAATTAGGTCAGCGTCGAGTTGACCACAGCCTAGATCTAGCGGCTAGGAAAAGTCCCAAATCGTTCTCAAATTGAAGGCTCTTGTCACATTGAGCTTCGAAATTCGGGAGTTTTGTGATGCAAACTCCTCCTTTCTCCTAAAGTTGTTCAGTGTCGCATTGACTACAATGTAAATCTGACAGCTAGGATAGGACTCGAAGGATCCCCAGATCTACGGTCCAAGTTACTTCGTGATTTTGGCCTTCGGGAGTTTTGGCTCCACTGCCACTCCATTTTCTCGAAGCAGGACTTCTCTGAAGTATCCTGTGCGGGTCCCCCCCTCCTAGATGATCAGACGGTAGGCAGGGCTCCTAATGATCTCCACCAAATCTACGGCTCTGCTTCACTTCGTAACTTCGACGTTCGAGGATTTTGATGCTATAGCATCTCCATTCTCTTGAAGTGGAACTTCGTCGAAGTACCATATGCGAAACCTTCCACTAGGTGATCGGACGATCAAGAAGGGGCCCCAATGGTCTCACCAGAGAAATGACTCACAACCTTTCGCGACTCCGACATTCGAGTATTTTTTACAGTTATGAAGTTTGACATCCCAGGGCTTTGAGCTCCCGAAGCTCCGAAGCCATCAAGAGTTAGCTCCTTTCAGACTTGGCACAAGGTTCCTAGACCCTAGTCATATGGACCCTCTGATTAATCTCGGTCTATAATCTCTACTCTTAGTCAATATTTGGTCAAGGTCATGGGCGTGAGCCTAAGGTCTCTTAGGCTACTTGTTTGAAGGAAGCGCCTTCCTACCTCGCAGAACTTTAAGTTCTGAAGCAGGGCGGGGTAATCTTGTGGAATTACCGAGATGGTAGTAGTGCCAAGAGGCTTGCTCCGACTTTGGAACGGTGAGCTAACTCCCTGGGGAAAACACCTTCGAGGCTTAAACTAGAGCATATAGAAAATCAAGCAAAATCATAAGTCCTCGAGGAGATAAATACATACACATCACTTGATCAGTCAATACAGAGGCCAATCTTAAATGTATACATGCATTCATTCATTCATTATTCCATTTCAAAGCACAAAGCATGAAAACACTCATCAGAACCAAAAGACGTGATGTGACTGCTGAAAGGGGTGCCCGTTTCCACCCAACCATAGGCTCAGTCACTCCTAACGGATTTACCATTGGACACCCCTGAGCTAGACCACGATGCTTTGAGATTGAATCTTTTCTTACGTCTCAATGAAAGTTAGGGACGAAAGTTACTCTCCTTCTCCTAGCACAGAAATAGATAGGGATGAAGGTTACTCTCCTTCTCTTGGCATACAAATAGATAGGGACGAAGGTTACTCTCCTTCTCTCGACTTAGTCATAGATAGGGATGAAGGTTAATCTCCTTCTCCCGAGTCAGTCTCTATTTTCTGTGATCAAAACACATTCTTTTAACAGTTCTTCCTCTAACCCGAGAGCTCAGTCTCTCATCTCTGTACTCTTCGCAGATCTCCTTCTCTAACCCCCACACTTTCTTTCTTGCCTTTTCCAGCAAGATTGCGTGTGGCCCGAATTCCCAGTCCGTGGTCAGGTCTGAAATCCTTACAGATGGGCGATCTGCCCCATCCCCTCATTAACTCTTGAGGAGGTCTTCCCACCTACCAGCCTGACTGTAATTCATTCCTGGGTCAGAGGGTTGGTCTGATCCTAAGCAATTAAATCCATCAAGGTACTGGTTTGGTGGAAGTTAATGCAACGATTCCCAGTCCCCTCCATCATCTCTTTCCTAGCATTCATGGTCTCTCTTAGCACATTCCCTTTCCAGTAATCATCCAACACGTATTCATTTTCTATTAAAATAACAGAATTTACATTCATCGACTTTTCATACAAAGGTCCATCAACTCAAACATTCACACCTTTGAGTTTTCCATAGTTCATTGGCCAATATAGTTATATTTACAACTGAGGGAAACAAAGTGTTACACCTATTAATATTCCTAGTGCTCACAATACAATGATAATATGAAACATTTTGTCAAAAATGAATTATATTGAATGACAAAATAGATAGGTGTTGAGAAAATATAGTTATATAGAACTAAAAGAAATATAATATGGAATGTACATATAAATGTATTAGTATGTGGTCCATGCAATTCTTTAATGTTGTCCTTGAATTTTTCTTGAAAGAGTAACTCCTTGTATCATGCATTTTATGAACAAAATGACAATATATGGATTATGTATTGTAAGTGGTTATGGTTGGATTATATATTTTTGGTTGTTGTGGTTGTCTAAAAAAATCAAATTGTTATCACCGTGTGATGAGTGTGAATTGTAAACTTAATGAAGTATAATATCAATGATAACTTGAGAAATAAGCATACAATTGACCATGCATATAACCCATGCATATTAAATGGGGTACTCCATTAGAATTTTCACCTCATGACAACATATTTGCTCTCATATAAATTAAACCTTACAACCAGATTCTAAAACTTTTGATACACTTAGAAAAATTGTATTTCTACATCAGTCAAAACATTGCATGGAACATTCACGAGCGTAGACATGACATTAGATCAAGCTAGTTGTAAATATGTAATAGTTCTATGAAAAATCAGATTTAAAAACTCGTATCAACGTGTTAAATCAACAATGACAACCATACTAGATCAAAAACAACCACACTAAACCAATGATAATAGCCACTTATCTTTCTATTACAATGAAGGAAAAAATCACAACTACATACTAATATATATAACAACCCACCAATAAATGGAAGCTAGAACAAATATGAAAATTATATTAGCATACTAAATCAACAACAAATTTGAAGGATAGAATATATCTAGCAAATAAAATCAAAAAACATATTTTGCACCAACAATCGCATCTCTTACTATTACAAAGAAGATTACATACACAAATTCTCACAAGCTTAACCCAAAACATCATGTCACGAGCTCAAACCAAACTAGCATCTCATAAGCTCATAAAATGAATCAAAAACCCTACAATCACATCTCTCACATTATTCTTCTCTAGCTCTCATCAAACAAACTAATAATATAATGAAGTGTTGTGTTCATCCTTCCTTTTATAAAGCAAGAGAATGAGTGAGTTACAAAGTAAGGTAAAACCCTAACACTAGACTAGGTCCACAAATAGAGAACATATCCACAAACAAATAACACATCCACAAATAGAGTGATCTACATGTGCCAAGTAAGTAGGCACATGCCCACAAGTTCCAACTCATCCAATTCACATATTTTTATGCACCCATAGTGCCAACTCACTCACTCCACGTATTTTTATGCAACATTACATTTTTATGTAACAAGTGCACCCTCCTAGTCCAAGTGACAAAATAGATGAAATGTGGGTTGTGAGGCAAAAAACATTCATGAGACTCTCTCACAAAGATGTCAACTCACAACAAGAGCCAAACNGTTGTGTTCATCCTTCCTTTTATAAAGCAAGAGAATGAGTGAGTTACAAAGTAAGGTAAAACCCTAACACTAGACTAGGTCCACAAATAGAGAACATATCCACAAACAAATAACACATCCACAAATAGAGTGATCTACATGTGCCAAGTAAGTAGGCACATGCCCACAAGTTCCAACTCATCCAATTCACATATTTTTATGCACCCATAGTGCCAACTCACTCACTCCACGTATTTTTATGCAACATTACATTTTTATGTAACAAGTGCACCCTCCTAGTCCAAGTGACAAAATAGATGAAATGTGGGTTGTGAGGCAAAAAACATTCATGAGACTCTCTCACAAAGATGTCAACTCACAACAAGAGCCAAACGCTCCCCAAGAAACAAGTAAACCAACACTCCCTCTTTGCAAGGAAAGTGTTATCTATCACACCATGTAATACCTCTAGGTTGAACCCCGATTGTAAATATACATATAAGCCGGTGAGCCAGGATATTTTTGAGGCCAGAGTGCCTGCACGATTCTCGAGTCGGAGAGCCTAGATGTTAAGAGGACAGTGAGCCTATATTTGTAATATGTAATCACTCATATTATTAATAAAACACATCGTTGTTGCAGACAAAGTCACACAAAAGAGTATGGGGGGCTAAAACTCCAATAGAGGGAAAGGGGGCTAAGGGTCCAAGATGAGAAGCTAAGCCAAGGGGGATTAGGTCAAGGAAATATTATATTAATATTTACTAAAGTCTAAATCATGAGATACCTTATCCTAAGTTCCTAAGGTGAGGAACAAGTCACCAAGTGGGGCTCATGCAGCTCCCATCATGACAAGTGACAAGATGGGAACATGAAAATATATTGGAGAAACTTAGTGTATTTTGGGGGATTCTCATTATTCTCTCATTGACTCTTACCATCCATACTCTCTCGACCATCCATATATGTAATTGTACTTGGGAAGATTTGGGAGCTATTGGTAGCTAGTAAACCGAGATCATTTGAGTTGAAGAACTGGGTTGTCATGCCCATGTGTGTTTGAAGAAGTGGGTTGGCAGGCCCGTGAGCATTCTCTTTGGGTGAGAGAGTTGTTGGGAATTGTAATTCCCTGTGTGTTGGGAAATAGCTATAGAGCTCTAAGACTTTCTGTATGGCCTGTCTCTAAATCCCCAGAAGGGAAGTGGGGCAGTCAAAGGATTGTCAAGCAGATAAGGGGCAAACTTCCTAGGGTGGGACAAGCTATGGGAAACAAGAGGATGTAGGCTAGTCGCAACAATTGGCACCTTAAACCGAGATTTATCGTGTTGGATAGACCTTAGTCTGACTTAGGAAACCTTCCCTGGTGGAGTTTCTAGCCTCAACTCAGGGGTGACCTGCTGCTGAGATTTTATTAGAAGCAGAGTCTATGGTTGGGAGGAACGTCTGAGGTCTGCACGCAGTTGGTGATTTACCATTAAAACATAAGTGTTTTCTTATGTGTTTACATGTTATTTACTATGTATTATTATGCTGAGCAATGTACATACATTTATCTCAATTATGTGTTTGCATTGAATATATTGTATTCATATGAATGGAATGTTATGTTATTTAAACGGTATCAAAGCAAAAAATAGAGGTAATGGGACTTGGCGAGGTGGCCAGGTACGTTACAAAGTCGAAAGAGGCAAAAATTTAAAGAAATTTGAAAACTCAATTGTGATAGAAGACAGTTTTTGCGTGGCCTGGCCCAGCTTGGGTGGTTGGGGAGACTTCAGAGTGGTACCAAAGCTACAAGTTCATTACTAAGCCAGCATGGGCCAACTAGAAGAACATCGGAGATATAAGTTGCATAAATTTAAATTTTCAGAGAATGTCTCTGATATGTTTGACAAAAGTATTCCTACAAAATTGGGAAATAATTCATGGATAATTTGAGAAATTTAGCACCAGGGATTAAAAATCCCCAATTTTAAATCTCTCACTGGGCATTTTCAACCTATAATTGAGTGAGATTCGGAAATTGCATAGCACCCATGGTGAAATTGGCAAAAATCCCCAATTCTGTAGTGGAAATTCATGGGAAATTCAATGAGGAAGAGTCAAATTTTATGTACAAGGGTAGAATCGACGTTTTCAAGGATGGAATTGGTCGTATTAAGCTTGGTTTCAGAACTACTATGGCGATCAAGTCAAGAATTTTGAATTTGGGCGTTTTTAAAAATTGGAAAAAAAATTGAGTATTTTTTCGTACAATGACGTCAACATGACGTGGAGGCCAAATGTCAATTGATGTGTTAGAAGGATGACATGTACTGCCCTGATGGCAAGTACACGGTGGCAGGTGATGTGGAGTTGCGGTGGCAGGGCACCTACTTGTCCTGCGGAACCTTGACTCCAGACCTACGGTGAGAGTTCAAGAATTTACTAAGTGATGGAATGGATCCGTCGAATGAAAAGGGTCGGGAGTATGTGAGGAAATGAGCGCGAACTCGTGGTGAAGTTTCAAAATTTGAATAAGTGTCAAGACATCACGGAGCGCGGTGAGATCACGAAATTTGACTAAGTGTCAAGACTTTGCGGGTGTGAAGAGTGTGGTGGAGAAAAAGTGTAACATTCCGCGTAGCGCACTATATTTTGAGAATTGTCTAAGTATCAAGACACCACAGAGCGTGGTGAAATCTCGAGATTTGACTAAGTATAATGGATCGATTGGATGGATCGATCGTAATGAGATTCAAATGATTCAAGAGAGTAGCTTATACCTGCAATGAAATGTAAATGAAAAATTTTCTAAATGTGGAAATATACAAGTGAGAATTTGTGAGAGACTTAACACATTAGCGGGTCAACTTGGGTGCGAAATGAAGGTTGCAAAATGTGAGGGTGCATTTCATAGACCACGAAAAAAGTAACAAGAATGGAGAATGGGTTATGATCCCGCGAAAAGTTTAGAAAAGTTTCTAACTATGAGTGAAATATGTGACGACTGAGATAAAGTCTGAAGGGATGATCAGACAATCGTTGAGTGTTGAAGCTCTATTGCATAGGCTATTGGATATCCTTCCTGGATGATACTTCTTTTCTTTCTCGCACCATCAACATCTTCCTGCTCAAGGCTCAGAATTGAGCATGAGAACAATCGTGGATAAAGGAGTCCATGTATTCACCCAGAAACGTAAATGGAAATTAAGATTCACAAGAAATAAAAAATAATATTTATAGTGTATTTAAAGAGAAGAATGATGCATAAAGTGATGGATTTGTTAAATTATTATAGCCTAACTAATCTTATTGTTTGCACACTTCGCAGACCTAAGAGAAAAATAGAACCAAACAAAATTCAGCAAAGAGATTAGAGACCAGAGGTATGGAAGATGCACAAAGAACTTACAATTATGAAGATGACGTCAAAGGATTTGGTATGAGCATGGGTAATGTAGGGACATAATCCAATGGGTATGGAGAAGGAAAAGAGGAGAGCATGAAGTTAGTGGAGACTATTAAGAGTCTACAAAAAGATGTGCAAATCTATAATGATGATAATGATAAACTTATGAAGGATAAAGAACAACAAGATGGTTTCAACATCAAGATATTGCAGATCTTGGGTAGAATAGAGAATAAAATGGATAAGGAGACATAATCAAGCAAGTCAAGAATTCATAGATCTCATGCCAAAAAGAAAGAGTCGAGAAGTGTTTGTAGACATCATCATCACTCACCAAGGCACTCAACTAGAAGGGAATACAACAATCCAAGTATATCTCCTATTAGAAATCATAAGAGGAGGTATGGGGTGGATGAACTACAAGGAGAAATGAATAAGATTAAACCTCCTACCTTTTATGGTGAGAAAAAAAAGGATGAAAATGAAGAAACTTGGCTTTTGGGGATGAAGAGATACTTTCAGTTGCATAATTATTCCCCACAATATGAAGGAAGAATTTTCATTTACCAGCTAAAGGGAAAAGCATCAATGTGGTGGGACCAACTTGTGCAAGTACAACACATTGATGAGAAGATCACTTGGAAGCAGTTCAAGAAGTACTTACAGAAGAAATACTTGACCAAGTGTTATTATGATAGGAAGATGAAGGAGTTATTTGATCTCAAGCTTGGGAGTATGACCATGGACGAGTATGAAAGGAGATTTTTAGAACTGTTAAAGTATGTTTATTTCATCAAAGATTAACATGTCAAGATTCAAAGGTTTTTGAGCAGGCTTCCAACAATATTCAGTGACAATATACAGTATGATGATCCCAATATTTTGGATGAAGCAATAAGGAGAGCCAAGTGCCTCTATGATCAACATAGAGGAAGACCAAACTTCCACAAGGCTTGGGAAGATAAGAAAAAGGGTAAGATGGAGCAAAGGAAGAAGGGGAAAAAGCCACCATTCTTCATAAATAATTCTTAGGGGAAACCAACTCAAAATGAGTCCAGAATGTCATAAACATTTGGAAAAAGGATAAGGCAGTAACCTATGAAATGTTGGGGTTGTGAAGGAGATCATATGTACCGAGATCACCCTCATAGAGGTGAAAAAGTGAGGATTGTTCACAATGTACAACAAGATGATACAATTCAGGACATGGGTAGAAGCATGCCAAAGATCTATGCAACCATGGATCACAAGCAAGTTGAATTTCAATCTCACATGATTGAAGGGGAAGGTAAGATCAATGATCAACCTATTGTTATTTTAATTTATTCTGGAGTTAGTCATAGTTATATAAATCCTACGATGGTGGAAAGACTCTATTTGACAAGAAGCAAGCTTGGGAAATCTTGGTTGGTTTAATTAGCAAGATCTAAAAGAAGAATTAATGACATTGTCAAGGATTTTCCAATGGACATGAATGGACTGAGCACAAAGGCATTTTTTAATGTCATACCTTTGGGTTCATATGATTGTTATAACAAAGCATTTACTTTCTTGGATGAGGAAGGTAACTTGAGGAAAGTTCAAGGTATTCCAATGGTTGTACCATCAGAGAAATTTCAGCCTTGCAGCTAAAGAAAAGCTTCAGGAAATGTTTCCAAATATTTGCAGTGCATATGGAAGAGGCAACTAAGAGTAAAGTGCCAAGTATTGAAGACTATGCAATCTTGAAAGAGTTTGAGGATGTATTTAGAGAGATACCAAGGTTTCCATCGAAAAGAGATATTGATTTATTTATTAATTTGATGCCTGAAGAAACCTCGGTATCAAAGACTCCTTATAGGATGAGCATGCCAGAGCTGAAGGAATTGAAAATGCAGCTTGAGGAGATTTTGAAAAAGGGGTATATACGCCCAAGTGTGTCACCTTGGGGTGCCCTAGTATTATTTTTAAGAAGAAAGATGGTACCTTGAGGTTATGCATTGACTTCGGGTAGTTGAATAAGGTGATTGTGAAGAACAAGTATCATTTTCCAAGGATAGATAATATTTTTGATCAACTGAAAGATGCAAGGATATTCTCCAAAATTGACCTCAGGTCAATCTATCATTGGGTGAGAATTAAAGAAGAAGATATCACCAAGACAACCTTTAGAATGAGGTATGGCCATTATGAGTTTACAGTGGTGCCATTTGGGTTGTCAAATGCACCAATTGTCTTAATGTGTTTGATGAATGGTATTTTAAAAAATTACTTAGATAATTTTGTCATTGTCTTCTTGGATGAAATTTGTTAGAGAAATTTATATTTTCGACACACTAGTTCAGTGGGAGTTAACTAACTAGTTCTATTTAGACTTTCTATTTCTACCATCGCTATTATGCATGCATGCATTCCTAAGGAAAGCTAATTGCTTGATTGTTTTTCTTAATTATGGAATGTTTTTCCCTATATATGAGTGTATTCCACTCATTCATTGTATCATATTAATCATGATCTATGTATATCATCAGCTCATTGGAGTAGCGTGAATATATTTTTTCATTCTTCCATATTGAATCTCTCTTCCTTTCTTCATAATCTTTGTTTGTACTTGCTTTAGCTAGATCTCATGTGCAAGTTTCCATGAAACACTGACATGGTATCAGAACTACGCTGCTTGGAGCAAGCCAGACAAGCCAAAGAATAAGGAAAATCAGGGTTTCGGCGAGCTAAATTCGTGGTCGTAAATTTCAGCAATTATTCCTCCCCAAATATTACGTTTTTGAGGAAACAGCTCGCTAAACAAAGTAAATTGGCCCATTTTGGAAGTGGGTTTTCAACCGTTTGTTGAGATTCTTCACCGTTTTCTCATAAAGTGAGCCGCAAGATAGCCTCATGAAACTGATACGAATTTGTGGTCGTACCTTTCCACATTCATTGCTCCCAAAATATTACATTTTGGAGGAAACAACCCTTTTTGGAAGTAAATCGACCCATTTTGGAAGTGGGTTTTCAACCGTTTGGTGAGATTCCTAACCTTTTGCTCAGAAAGTAAGTCACAAGATCATCTCCTGAAACTGATATTAATTCTTAATATCTTAATTTTTCACTTGCAGATTGAGAGTAAATTTTTAGGGGTTCTTGGAATCAGTGGGAGAGACGAATATGACAACTATTATATAGTCAAACTTTGTGGTAATCCTCACACCATACAATTATTTTGATTGGAAGCCCAAGGCAAAATTCCAACTCAGAAGGAAATGATAGTATAATTTGATGATGGCGATAGAAACAGAACCTACATCAACGATTGAGAACATGAGATGGGCAAATCGTAAGGATGAGGCCACATGACTACTTCTTGAAATAATATCCATTGATTTATGGTTTCATGTTGCTGCATGCAAGACTCCAAACGAGATCTAGACCACCTTGGAAGGACTCTTTGGAAAGTAGGATGAGATGCGAGGTCATATGCTTGAGGTAGAGTTGAATACCTTAGACCCTAAAAGTTTTGATAATATACAAGATTTTTTTACTAAATTTAAATCTTTGCTATTGAGCTTGGGTGAATGTGGTATTGAAAAATCTACACAAGAGAAACAACTTATTCTAACAATCTTGGCCAATCTAGGACCATAATACACTGTATATGTTTCCAATTTCCATTATGGCAGATGTCTTTTTAGAACAAATTGGAAAATGCCTATGTTGGCTCAGTTCATTGAGTCTCTTACACAAGAGCAGAAAAAACTCATACATATGGGCCTCATGAAAGATCCCAAAGCACATGCACTCACCATGCAGGATGGAAAAGGGTCATTCAAACATAATAGGAAGGAGGGATATTCCAAATCCTTTAATGATTCTTTAGGTGCCAAAGACTCTTCAGATTCCAAGAAGAAGAAGAAGGGAAAGCAGTGCACTTACTGCAATAAACCGAATCATGAAGAATCCACATGCATGAAGAAATAGATTGATCTTATGGCACAGGCACTTTAGAAAAACAACCTTGGAAACTTCATTCCGGAGGGAGTCAAGAAGCAGAAAGAAGAAAATATTGCTCCTAAGAAAGGTAATCATCAATCTCTTGTTGCAATTAATTCCTCATCTGATTCATGGATTATAGATTCTGGTGCAACCCATCATATGGAAACGAAAAAGGAAGTTTTATCTTCCTTGAGTCCATGCTCAAGACCCCTATTCTCATGGGGGATGATACTCCAGTAGTAGTAGCAAGAGAAGGGAGAGTGGAACTCCACAATGGAAGTTTTGAGAATGTTTTACATGTTCCAAAGCTTTCTATGAATCTGCTCTCAGTTTATCAGAACACTCAGAAAGGAAAAAAGGTTGAATTTACATCAGATTCAGTTTCAGTAATTGACATGCATGACAATTCCATCATTGCAATTGGTGAGGTGGATCACAAGTCAAGGTTGTATA
>SNQJ01S0060830.1:0-16835 GCA_010110895.2 Picea sitchensis
AGGTTAATATCTAAACAAGTTTCTAACAAAACCCTCTAAAACTATCGACCCTCCTAGTAAACTAGAAGGAAACACAACACATAGAATGTACTGTGGAGTCTCACCCAAGATATTCATATGGGTGACTGAAATGCTCATATGCTTGCAGTCTATGAAAGAGTGGGGATATGGGATCACAATTCATCTTCTTAGGCCTTGATTTGGTTGTTATTTATATTATTCTTAATATCCATTCATATGTTAAGTCTTTGCATGCATTCTAATAGATCTAACATATAACAAATCTCATGGAATTGTCCACTCATCCATTCATAGTATAACTACTTATAGAAGGTAAACATGCAATAAACACAATACATAACACAGGTGTTACCATGGTTCACCCCCTCCCAGGATACATCCACAAAGATCTTGCTTCTTATGCTCTTTTATTAAGATTTATGCAATATATGGCATTGCACGCACTACAATTCCGATCATACAATCACGAAATAGCTTCCACAACCTCTGTGAGGTTGAATAGATTGCAACAAGCCCCTTATCCTACAATCTAACCCTCAAGATATAGCTACTTGACTCTCCTACAACTCAACATATTACAAAAATGGGATCATATCTTACAGTAGTTTCCTTAACTAAATATAAAAAAACTTAGAAACATCGACCTATATCTCCTAGGTACTTATTTATACTAAATTTTAGCTTATCGGCTGTTACAATCTCTTACAAAAACCCTACCCCTAGAGTGGTCAGGTTTTCCTGCATGCACGCCTTGCATGCTTTCCTCCTTTTCATGCAGATTTCCCTTGCATGTGTTGCTTTTCCTGCTAGCTGTCATGTTCCAAATTAATCTTTACTTTCCAAAAATGGAATTTTCCTCAAAATTGGACTGCACTGAATAGGCCCCCAACACTAACATGTGGCTCATTCTGAGCCACTTAGATAGTGCACACTCCTTCTATGACTTTTTCCAAAATTTGTAACTTCTCTTATAGTTCCCTTCCTTTTGTCTTGAATTGCGCATGTTTTCCTGTTAGTGCCTCTACTAAATGTGTTGTTATATCCTCCTAGATCAGTGTTGCGTTCTCTATGTGCACCTACACCATTCTCTTATTTTCCTCCTCCAGCTATGTGATCATCTGCATTGCTTGGTACTGGAAGGTTTCTACTTCTTTCTATATCTCCCAGCAATGAAACCATTTGTTGGTTATTAATCTCTCTTCCTAATATTGGGTTTACCCAGGTTCATATCTGAACAGGTTTCCAACAAAACCCTCTAAGTCTATTAGCCCTCCTCGTAAACCAGAAGGAAATAAATCATATATATTATATTGCGCAGTATCACCTAAGATAGTCCTATGGGTGACTGCAATTGTTAGATGCTTGCAGTCTAGGAAAGAGTGGGTATCTAGGATTGCAATTCATCTTCTTAGGCCTTGATCTAGCTGTTCTTTCTATTATTCTTAATATTCATGCATCTCTTAATTCTATGCATGCATTCTAATAGATCTAACATATAACATAACTCACAGAATTATCCATTCATCCAATCATAGTATAACTACATACAGAAGGTAAACATGAAATCAACACAAAACATAACATAGGTGTTACCATGGTTCACCCCCTCCTGGGCTATGTCTACAAAGATCTGTCTTCTTATGCTCTTTTATTAACATTTCTGCAATATATGGCGCCACACACACTACCATTCTGATCATACAATCACAAAACAAGTTCCACAACCTTTGTGAGACTGACTAGATTGCACCAGGCTCCTCATCCTGCAATCTAACCCTCAAGATCTAGATACTTGACTCTCCTATAGCTTAAAAACTTACAAAAATGGGATCATATCTTACAGTAGTCTCCTTAACCAAATATAAAAAAACCCAGGAACCTCGACCTAGACCTCCTAGGTACTTATTTATAATAAATTTTACCTTATCATCTATTACAATCTCTTACAAAAACCCTAACCCTAGCATGGTTAGGTTTTCCTGCATGCATGCCTTGCATTTTCCTCCTTTGCATGCAACTTTCCCTTGCATGCATTTATTTTCCTGCCAGCTGTCTTTTTCCAAATTAAGCTTTACTTTCCAAAAATGCACTTTCGTCAGAATCATCCTTCTCCCAACACCAATCCAATCCAATCAATTCTATATATGGTGTTGTTCCATTTGCAATATCTATTACTACAAAGTATTCCTTAGTGTGCACTCCATCCAAATCTACTATCACACCTTTAAGCCTTCCAATTGGTAGAACTCTTTGTTGATTTTCTAAATTCAACTGAACAGGTGAATATCCTAGTGTGGGCTCTCCCATACACTGCCATGTCTTCTTAGGTAAGACATTTACTTCAGAGCCTAAGTCCAGTATAATATCTCCCATATTGAAATCTCCATTTTTGGCATTAAATTTAAATTCTTTGTTTGTCCTCCTTCTTGTATGGATGTGATTGACTGTTTTATGCTCTAACTTCCCCTTTACCTTTGTGTTACATATTTCTAACATATTTTGAAAATTTTTAACAGATGATGGATCATTCAGTAGCTTAACAAAAGATTGCAGAAAAGTATTTAAGGTACTTACTTTCCCTAAAGGTTGTGGTTCATTTGTGTGGCCCATTGATGAAGGAATCACATACATTGGTATGTTCTGAGTATGCTACACAGCTGATGTAGAGGAAACATATTTCTTGAGGAACTCATCTGGCCTCCTTGAATGTCTCCTTCTATTTTTGTGCATCAGACTGATTCTATGTTTTAATATTTTTCTTCAACCATTGGTGTTGTGATGAATCTTGTCTCAGTATGTTAGTTCTTTTCTTAGCACCTCCTCATGTGACTATGTTGATGTTTCTTCCATCCTCCCTGGCCTATGTAGAAATCCACTAGACATTCTAATTGTTTTGATTTATCTTATATTGGATCTTCCCCAGTAATTTTGGATAGTCTTATGTGTCATGGAATGTTGCATGACACTACATACATGTCGCAGGTGGTAGTGGACATTCTCTTGCATAGTTTCCTCATTGATTGCAATTGTGGCACACTAATGGACCTCTTCCTCTTTCAAATCCTCCTCTACCTTATCCTCCACCTCTATATCCAGTTCGGTCTCCTCGTGGGTATTGAGGCACTTGATTATACTGCACGAGGTTACACTATGGTTGTGCATTGTTGTATTGTGGCTACACAATGTTATATTGTTGTTGTGCAATGTTGTATGGAGGTGGTACTTGGTTAAAATGAGGTGCATTTGTCCCTGTCATCATTTATTCCTACACCCTATAGGTATCTAAATTTCTTTCCCTCATAATATCCATCGTCATACAATCTTTATCATCATGGCCCACTAACTTGTAAAAATTGTAGCATGAGCTCTTGGGCACTGTCTGATACTTCTGCATCATTGGAAAATGATATGGATCATGCCCATGCATCTTACATATCTCAAACCATGGTACTCCTATTGTAAAAAGGTTTGGTACTGTTGTTTCCATATACTGCACGAATTTTGAACATGCATTCTTATGGTGTCCTTTTATCCTGCATGTGGTACACCAAAAAACTTCTCTTTTCTCTTTTCCCTTATTCTAGTTCAGTTGAAATGTGAGGTTATTCAGATCCTTGTTCAGCTCCTCTATTACTAGATTTGTCTTATGATATTGGTTCTCTTTCAGATGTAAGGCTTCCTACATATCGCCTTCCTAAGTTTGAAACTTATGTTGTCTCAATGGGTATTTCAAATGTGGTAACAGTGAATTCACAAAGATATGTCTATGTTACATGTCAATCATGACATACTTCAACTTACCTTTAAGATTATTAAACCTCTGATCAATCTACCAAATATACTCACCTAGTTTTTGTTGGATTTCAATAATCTCATTCATGTATTGATATTCTAAACTAGGATTCTGAAATTCATTTATCAGTAGATCCTTGACATCTGCAATCATCCTTGTTGTTCATGGTAGACTATTTACACCTAGGCTTAAGTACCAGTCCAGTGGGCAGTCTCTTAACATGATAGGTAATTGCACAATTTTTGTATCCTCATATTTGATTGTCTTTTCTTCTTAGATCTTCACACAGATGAAAAAATTATTTTCAGGGTCCTCAGATGCTTATCCCTGAAATTCTAGTAACCTAATGGTAGGATCATGTCCTGCCATATTGAACCATGATGAACTACTACCTCTTTGCGGTGTAGATATTTGAATACTACTTCCTGAATTGGCTCCTCCAGTTGCTTCTCCTTATTTAGATGTACTCTTGTTGTCTTTCTACCACTAAAATTCAGTTTTCTAAATGGTGGTATTCTTTTGGGTGTATTAGACGCGCATGGGGTTCTGGGTTCCACACCGACAATGACATGGATGGGAAATTTTCCTTCTATTCCTGCCATTGGACCGCATGTCTTCCTTTCATATGTTGTGCACAAAATTTCCTCAATCTCCTCCAAATCCCTGAGATCCTCTACCTCTTCCACATCACTTTCCAAGCCCTCTCTTTCATCTATGGCTCTCTTAATATTATTCATCTTATATTGATGGTGTCCTCCACTGCGCATCTTTCCAGTTGTTTCCATTATCTTCTTTATATGATATTCCTTGACCATGATTGGGTCCATAGCCTCCTTCTTATTTCCGTTATCCATCTTTTCCTCCATTTCTCCACCTCTTGTTAGTGCTTCCCCCCTTACCCCATGCACACATGCAAGTTTAGTTGTATGATTCCATCGTCATCACATCATTGTGTTGAAGTGTCTTAAATCCCTTTAACTAAACAATAAGAACCAAACCCACCACCGAGGCCCAATTAGACTCAGTGACATTTAGTGGTGGAATGGCTCTTGAGATCTTGCGATCTGGCCAATCAGTCGATGGGATTTACGTAGTTATTGACAAGATGTCTTCTTGTGAAATCTCCTCCTTCCGTTTGAACGTTCTCTTTTTGTGTATTTTCTCTTATAGGTGGGACCGATATAAGATAAATGATGGTGTAAACTAGTTGGGCAACAAACAAAAATTCTTAACTACCGAAGAAGGCTGATCTTGGGATAACCCTCGTTCTTAAGCATACAAAAAATGATTCTTACACCTATGACAAGCCTAGTACTAATATGTTAACTTGATGGTGTTCCAATCATTGACTAAGATACAATTATCAGAAGAAAACATGCATGTAATAAACGATGACAAAAAAAATAGTTTCCTTAGCTCTAATCATTGATCACATATTAACACAACGATTTAATTTTCATCATTAGAGACAAGAACTATAAAATCATTGAATTAGATAACTTATCAACATATTCAGAGGCTCTTACTTGTTAAAACATCCATTCATGAGATAAAAATCATAAATAATTATTTTTCAGATCCAATCACACACACTTTTCATGAAAAATGAACATAAACGTGTCTCTGGTCCTAAAAAAGACTTCTCAATTAAGGTAGCTCTGAAATAGTTCTTTACAAATCCAAAATGAGGTCTTTGAAAAAATCATCGACATTTTCTAACAGGACGATCCTCTTATTTATAACATATTATTAACTAAAAATAACTATCAAAAGTGCAAGCTAAGTAAAACAAAACATTGCCACATGGTGCTTTCATCCCTCATTCTTCTAATTGTCATCAAATGGTTTCACTTGAGTGGATGAATATTCTCATACTCTAACCATTTGACAAAGAGTTCCTCGCACATGTTGGCGTACGCGAATCTGTGTTGGTCCATCGGGGCCGAAAGGATCTCCTTTATCTCCACTGCCCGTGCTCGATACTTGACTACTTTAGCACTTAACTTATGTAACAATGTATGAGCCTTGATTGGGTGCTCCATGAACTATTGTACTTAACCTGGAGTCATGTTCACCACCTTTTCTATCTCTTCATCCCATGATGAGTCTTGTTCGACATGTAGTTTGACTATGTCATGCAAGTCGACAGAGTCATCGGGTGTGCCAAATTATGGAAGGTCGATGTCTCTCATTGCCTTATTGATATTGGTTAAGATTCTTTCACACTTGACCCATTTCTATTGGATTTCATGATGAGGTTATTCGGCCAACTTCACCTAGTATTCAGTCGACTTCTTTATGAGATCGATGATGCTATCCTTTAGTACCTGAATGCCATGCTCTTTGGTGTCTCGACCCTGTTGAATCGTGTTGATGTAATATATATTTTCCACCGATTGGTATGATTTCTCATACCATATTTCCATATCCTTTCACATCACCAATGCCATGAGGGTGTCTTCTTGGAAATCAACTATCCCTGTAGTAAAAATGTGACACTCATTCATGAATTTACTATAGTAATCCTAAAATTCTCTCCTCAAGAACATCGTGGCCTGTGTGGAGTCCTAATAATATTTCACCAAATGTCATAGATGCTCCAACTCCTTCAGTTCAGTGTCCATCTCCTCTTCATCCTTCCTCTCTCTATCCAAGGTGGCATATGTGATCGTCATCCCTGCGTCGATAAGCTCAGACGTCTTGGCATGCTTCGTGCTAATTAGTTTTTCCTCTATGGTGATGAAGATAGAGTTGTCCAGAGTAAGCCTCCTCTTCTTTATGGGTCTCTTCATTATGGCTTTCCTATTTATGTCGTAGGTGATTGCTTGTATATCAATGACCTCATCCATTGATTTAGGGATTTTTTTCTCTCCCTAGGTAAGTGTGTTTCCCAGGCTCTTGACGATGTATATATGTTCAAGACTGGGATCTTGAACCTCTTCCTTGTGTTGCGAAAGTTTAGCTTCTGGTTGTTGCTCATTGGGAGGTAAATTACTAGCCAATTTTGATGAATCAGGGGTAGTCTCAGTACTTACTTGATAATCGGTTGTTGAGATGTCAATTTCCTACTATGGAATTTCTTCTTCGGGATGTCCACTTGGGTCCTCGGTGCATCGAGTAGCTCAATGTCTAAGAAAATTTTGACCTCTTGGTCACTTTGTGGAAGGATTTGAACTTGAGCATCAGGGGATGGGAAAGATGATTTCTCGCGTTCCTTTTCCTCTGTAATATGTATTGGAGTCACCAGGGAAACCTCTGAACTCTCCTCCTCATCATAGATCATTATTAAGTCATGTAAGGGGTTTGGTGCACTTTATCTCCCTGATTTCCTCTCTATTTATGGCTGATATGAAACATCCTCTAGTGATCCCGCATGTGGTGTTGAAACTTTAGGGTTATCTAACCTGGTGATTTGTTCAATTTGTATTGGATCTGGGTCACTTGGACCTACCTGGCTTTCGATTAGGTTTTCGGAAGGGACCCTTGTCAATTCTATGAGTTTGGGTTCTTTCTACAGCTGATCAATTACTCTATGTGCCTGTTCCATTAGGAGAAATCCCCTTTCCTGTGCCTCCGGTGTCATAAACAATCCCCTATTCTACACCTTTGTTGCCTCTGTCGCTCTGATTGCTTCCCTAGATATGAGGGTCTCTTGGGCCAACTGCTCTATTGTTGTCTCTTATTTATCCATTCTCATGGCCTTGAACCTGGTCATTTTCGGGTCAAACATCCTTTACACCACCTCGTCCCAATCCTAGGCATTCTCTGTGAATACTTCATCTTCAAACTTATCATGAGCATATGACTAGCATGACAACACCTGTGAAGCATGCTGCAGGACCAGGCCTTTTGGATTGTGCTTGTAGAATCGACCCATCAGGAATATGAATTCGAGTTGGCTCAACCCTTCTTCTCTAGCTTGAGTGGTATCCTTTACCAAATAGAACCCTACATGGAAACTGTGGGGTATGAAATCCTGTTTCTTGTCTTTGACTAGGGTGGAATCGTAGCCTTGAAAGATGGTCTGATAACATATTTCTCCTATGACGAGCTGGTTTGGGACATGAGATGGTAGGCAATGTGGTGCTCTGTTGGCCCCAAACACCCTAATGTAGGTGGTGCGCTCGTCCATATACCAATAGCCTACCTTGGATATCATTTTCTTGGCTGTCGTCGATAGCCTTGGGCATTCCTTCTTAAAAAGAATAAAATAAATTCGGGCGATGAATTCATCGCATATGAGGGATTAATATTTATTATACATGTTTTCCCATAGCACACTAAAGTAGACATGGATCGAGATCTCTACAACATGCCATCTTAGATTCATGTCAGCGAAGATGTTCCTAGAACACATGACATCGAGCAGGTATAAATCCATGTAAAAAGTTGGTTCTTCCCCTTCCTTTAGCGTCTAATCCTGCTACACACAGGTGCTCAGTTTCTTGGATATTATTGATCCCCAGTTGAAGCTACAACTGATGATTTCAACTGTGTATTCCAAAGGCATCCATGCTTCCTAAAACCTGGAGAAATATTTCTCTCTGTACAACCGACAGGTGAGAGCCATCAAATATGCGTATGGCTCCCTTAGTTTAAAAGTCCCATACCAGCCAGTGCTTTGGTTGGTAAACATATTTTCCCCCCTCCACCATGATTCCATCACCTGACTAGTGTCATGATGTTTGTAGAACTTCACCACAAAGTCAGTGTTTAGCTGCTCCTCTAGGTCTCTGAGTTTGTAATATTTCTAAACTTCTACCGGGAGGAAAAATTCGACAGAGCCACCATTGTCATCGTTGATTAAACATTTATGTGTGTATGTTTGGATGATGAGACACCTCAGAACCTCTATGCAGGGTAAAATGGGTGTTTTGTTTTCCACCATATGTTGATACGACCGTCGGATGTTTGGGAACACCTCGTTGTCGAGCCCCCTTATGTCCGGATCACTGTGTGGGACATATTCTGTGTATTCTTCTCGGTCAATATTATTAAAGAGATCCACCCAATGTGTGAGAACCATCTTGGACATGGTGCTTTCCTCTATATCTCCAAAGGCCAGAGGCTGGATCATAACCTTCTTTGTTGTTGTCTTGACGACAGGTTCTGGAATAGGGACGTACTCCAACTGCCTCGCGGTTCCTGAAGAAGAACCTTCGCCTGTATTTGCTTCTTTTAGATTTGGTTCTCTCGATGAGTATCTGGTGGTTTGATATCTCGGTGGAATTGTTCTTACAACTTAAGAATATTTTTATAGATTGTGTTAAAACCAGAAAAACACACATATATAAATTACATCCAGCGAATTTACAGACTCGGATACGTACCTATGAAGCTTGTTAAAACCTAGTTATTTTGATAATCATAGGGTCGATAAAGCCTTCGAGTTGCCCGTCTTTATCCTTCAGATACATTGGAATTATCTTACACGTAGAATGATTGTGTTCACAACTACTCAAGAGATTTTAAACAAGAAAGATATTATAGTGTCGCATTGGCCATTCGATTTTGGTTATGAGTGAATTTTCAACAAATCTCTCACCAAATCTCTAGAACTTAAATTCATTGTGGGTTGATGGTGGAGGCGTAAGTGGTGATGTGGTATATCGGTGATTTTAAATGGTTATTTTGATTGGTGCATGAGGTAGAAACTAATGCAAGATCGAGTATTAATTAGCTCCTTAAATGCTCAAAATCTGATCGTATCTAATGCTTAAATGTCTTGTTGTGTCTCTCTTTCACTGAATGGATTAGGGATCGGGGTTGTGCTATGAAATTTTTCATTGATATCCTCCTTCAAAAATATATGACACCGATCGATCTTACCATACAATGTTGACGCGAAAAAGCTGACTCGAAGGTGTGACTCAGACCTAGGGAACCAAGAATGACTCGGTATATAACTTAGACTGTACGAACGTCTTACCTAGTAAATACACATGGCGTTGGAGACTAATGACTTAATTCGCTTGTATTAATCAGAGTCAACACTTTCCTTAAGTTGTTCATTCTAAAACAAACCTTAGCTTGTTGATGTTGAAAAAGTGTCCAGGATCAACGATCGATGATAAACCTATCAATGCACTTTTGGATCGGTTCCTTTGAAAAAGTCTCGAAGCCAAAAATGCATCGCGGATTGACGATTGGGGGTATATTTTATGGTGGTCAAAAATTTTGTTGTGATCCTTCTAGGTTTTCCCCGATTATGATAAATCACATTGGGCATCGGCTAGCGATGATATCTTTTCATTCTTTGTTAATGTCTGTACTCCCTGTCTTTTATCGATGCCAAAGGGGAATCGACTATTGGCGATATATTTATGCTAAAAAATTAACGCAAACCAAAACTTGCTTCTTCTTATGCCGATGGATATCGACGCTCGAAGATTGTGGTTTTTCGTGTGGTTCCTTTTTCTTCTTAAAATTTCTTTCGATGCCGAACCTAAGCGCATTGGGTGAAGTGTTTGACTGTCGATTCTTTATTCAGGTGTTGAGGTATTTTTAGTCATGGGGTTTCATAAATTCAAGGAAAACTGAATAGGTGATGAGATTCATGAAAATAGGATAAGGTAAAACATTTCCCAAAATGAAATCGAATATGACAGTGCAGAATATCAAGTGGTACCCAAAAAGTAAAAATTTGATAAAGGATTTTTAGGGTGTGTTGAGTTCTCAACACATTTTTATACAATAAAATATTGATTGAAGTGTACACCAATCTGATATACCTAGGTCTAGTCCCTTTTAGAAACTCCTCTGTTGCACTGTAAGACTTCATGGTATCTACTGCAAATTTTGTGATAAACCCTGCAACAATACTGTCTAACCAAAAATCTATTATGAACGTGAAATTGTTATTAACTTGTTGTAACTGTTTTATATCAACATGATTCCACTCGATATATATAATTTTATTTGTAGGGTGGTTGTTTTTTAACCTCAATAGCCACTCTTGCAACATATGTGGGAAATCACAGAAAAATACCTCATGCAGGTCGCTAAACATGTACTTGTCCATATATTTACGCGGTGTTATTTTAGGGTTCCTGTTATCCAGATATAGCTCCTTTGTTTTCAACCATCTTTCAATCTTCTCCTCTGTTGGATTCCATGGTCTGAACATTCACTTATGATACCTTCATTCTCTACATGCTTGTTCTACATATCCCATTCACTCAATCCCATGTAGTTCCATCAGGAAATGGAACCATTTGTTGGCTATCACTCTTTATAATTACTTCATTGGGTTGACCCAGGTTCAGATTAGAACAGGTTTCCAACAAAACCCTCTAAAACTATCGTCCCTCTTGGTAAACCAGAAGACAACACATCACACAAGATGTAGTGCACAATCTCACCAAATATATTTCTATGGGTGACTACAATGCTCAGGTTCTTACAGTCTAGAAATAAGTGGGGATATTGGGTTATCTATAATCTTCTTAGGCCTTGATATGAGTATTATCTCTATTATCCTTCTGATTCATTCATCTTCTAAGCTTATGCATGCATTATAATAGATCTAATTGAGTTATTCATTTATCCATTCATAATATAACTAATGATAGAAGGTAAATATGAAATAAAAACACACATAACACATATTTTACCATGGTCCACCCCCTCCTAGGATATGTCCACAAATATCTGTCTTCTTAGGATTTTTTATTCAGTCTGCTGCAAAATATGGCGTTGTGCGCACTACATATCCGACCATACAATCATGGGAAAGGTTCAGCAAAATTTTCGAGGTCAACTAGATCAGAATAGGCTCCTTAGTCTGTGATCTAACCATCAATATATAGATACATTAGTATTCTCCATCTCAACATCTTACAACAATCACTCAATTACAATCACTAAATCCTAGCATAAGAACCATTATTCAGCTACTACTTGGAACCCCAACCTATACATCCTAGGTTCTTTTTTATACTAATTTACAAGCTTCTTAGCTACTACAATATATTCCCAAAACCCTAACCCTAACATGGTTAGGTTTTTCTTCATGCGCACCTTGCATGAATTCCTCCTTTTCATTCGTATTTTCCTCGCACGTGTTGCTTTTCCTGCTAGTTTTGCTTCTCCAAAATTGTGCCTTACCTTACCAACATTTGGTATTTCCTCAAAATAGGCATGCACCCAACCTTTGTATTTCACCAGCAAACATTATTCCGAGTTCCATTTGGGAAAATCCACCTATGAAAAGGAAATTTTGGCTATTATCCATGATATGGATCTCTGATGTCCTTATCTCTTGGGGTAATGTTTCCAAATAAAAATTGATCATGAAATCCTCAAGTATTTTATGGAACAAATAATTTCTTTCCTGGAGAAACACAAATGGGTAATCAAGTTGTTTGGATATTATTATAAGATCATCTACAAAAAAGGAAAACAAAATGTGGTGGTTGATGCCCTTTCTAGGAAATATGAAGAAGATGGGTCTCTTTTTTCCCTATATTTCATTGTCCTAGATTGGCTTCAAGAGGTTTTCCAAGAATCAATGCAAGACCCCAAAATTTCAATGTTGATCCAAAAACTACATTAGGATTTGTATGCTTCTCTAGGGTCCTCATGGCACTAGGAAAAGCTTCGTTATAAAGTTTGCATGTATTTAAGAAAACAATTTAACCTTAAATATAACGTGCTCTCTAAGTTTCATGCTTCACATATAGTTGGGCGTTCTAGTTTTACCAAAAACAATGAATGGGTCAAATGCTCTTTTTTTTGGGACGATATAAAATAGGAAATTTCACCTTTGTATATGAATATGATACTTGTCAATGCAATAAGGGAGAGACAGTCAAATCCCCAGGAACACTCCAACTAATTCTGATCACACCTAATATTTGGACAAGTATTTCTATGGACTTCATTGTTGTCTTACCTAAAAAAGGAAACAAGTCAGTCATCATGGTAGTAGTGGATCATCTTTTCAAATATTCTTGTTTCTATGATCTTCAAGACACATTCACAACATCCATTTTCACTCAAATTTTATGGATAGTATCTTCAAACTCCATGGCATGCCTCATTCTATTGTTTATGACCACAATATTTCACTAGCACTTTTTGGAAATAATTGTTCTGACTCTAGGGAACCCAATTATATATCAACACAACATATCATCCTCAGACTGATGGACATACATAAGAAATCTATAATTATTTGGAAACTTATTTGAGGTGTTCTGTATCTGACAGAAAAAATCAATGGGTTCAATGGTTACCCTTCATTGAGTGGTGGTACAACACTTATTACAACATTTCCACTCCCATGAATCCCTTTGAAGAAGTCTATAGAAAACCATGACCTTCAGTTGCAGCATACATGCTCGATGTCTCTAAGGTTAAGAAGGTCGGTCAAAATCTTACAGTATGCATGGAAATCCTTCATACCGTCAAACACAATTTGTTCATGGATCAGAATCACATGAAACAACAAGAAGACCAGGGTTGCTCTCAATGTGATTTTATTGAAGGGGATTAGGTGTTTATTCCTCTGCAACCTTATAAGCATACTTCACTCAAATCTCATCACTTTCAGAAACTTTCCCCCAAATTCTATGTTCCTTACCATATTCTCAAGAGAGTGGGGCCCATGGCCTACCAGTTAGAGTTTCCCAGTCAATCTAAGCTCCACCATGTCTTTCATGTTTCTTTCTTAAAGAAAATTCTCAACACTAAGTGTCATACTCAGACCAGTCTACCTAAGTTGGATGAATAAGTTTCCTTTTGGTTACAACCACAAGCAATCTTGGACCACCGTGAGTGTCGTATCTACTAGTGTACTATCAATGATGTTCTAGTTAAGTCGAAGGAAACACAACCAGAATATGCCACCTGGAATTCAACTACCATTTCACAACAATTTCCTCATCTAAAGCCTTGAGGAAAATGTTGTTTTTAAGGGGGAGGGAATGATAGAGACCTAACCTTCCTTACCCCTCATGTAGATAGAATAATAAATTTTCCATGAAATAAAGGTCGATATTAATAAGGCATAGTAACAAGGAATAATAATTCAAATGTAAGAATACCTAATACAATCCTTCACTTCTAGAAATATATTCCTCTATATTGTTATGTTGGGGGATCGATTTAGTATAAATAGGTGTCGAAGGCATGCGAAGTATTTGTCTTGAGAATTATTTTAATAGAGAAAAACTCTGCTAGAGATTTGCCTTTCGAAGAGGTAAATGAACATTGTTTCCTATCAATAAAGGTATTATTTTGTTGTTGTGGTCACATATTTGTTTTTGTTCCACTGTTATTCTCTGTCGTATTTTTGTTTCATGTTTCTGTTTAAACTATTATAATAGATATGATACCTAACAGGATCAAGAGTGGGATGTATCTTCCTGATTTTTTGTTGAAAATGTTTGACACCATCTTTGATGGGAATGATGCGTTGAATGATGTGAGTTTTGTACATTTTTTAGATATTCATAGGTCCAAGTGAATACGTCCCTATACTTCTTGACCAACTGTGTGAAGGTATATGTTTCTTCCTCCAAGAATTAAGTGCCTATGTTGATAATTTTTTTTTTTCAATTGTGCCTAGATTCACGAAATTATGCACCATGGTTGAGTTGTTCATCATTAGATTCATTGATGTCCTAAATGTGGACTATAAATCAAAACCAAATTCAAACGAAAACACATTTTTTGGGATGAAGTTAACCTTGATCGTATTTTCCTCATTCCGGTAACATTCTAGATTCTATTGGTGTACTTCATAATATATCACATAATCCTGGAATACATCAACACTAGTAAGAAATCTATCAGCTAATAATCATCATCAAACACCCTCTAGTTGGTTACATTTTCAGGTACAAAAGGATTGAAAATAATTTCAATAGTAAAACCATTATTTAGGAGTGTGAATCAGATGTTGTGTTAGATAAAGTATCAACAAGAATATTTTGAGAATGAGGCATCAAAATAATTTATTAAGTTCCATACATATTGTTGATAACCTTCCCGATGGGGAGACAAGAAGTATATAGTGTTCCTTACATGTTTGATAATTATTTTTGAATCACCAAAAACACATAATCATTTTACCTTGAGATCAATAACATTTTTCAAGCCTTGGACCAAGGCTTCACATTCATTATTTTTATTGGTGAATTCAAACTATAGATGGAAGGATACAATATTTTTCCATTTTTCAGGGTCAATGAATATACAACCTTGAGTTAGTAAAAAACAAATTATCTACTTATAATAGATTACAGTCATTAGCTTTAGTTTGAGTACAATGAAGAAGTTCATACTCTTTGTCTTTTTGAATGAAACATGGATATGTTCCATAGAAACCATGGCCAACCTCTAAAAAACAATTTTCTAATGTAGTATGAGTGAAACGTATGGGTTTATTCTTACCTTCAAGATCCATTACTGTGTGTTTCATGTGGACTTAATTGTTCATTCTGATTTGGTTTGTCCTTTCCTTGTATGGAAGCCATATGTGGGTCTGATTTGTGGACAAATAGCCCTGTAGTTTTTCATACCAGTCCCTACTCAATAGTAAACCATAAGCTTTTGGAAGATCCACCACAATAATATCAACAACTCGATGCACCCTTGGGCCAAAAGCTAATCTAATCATGACATCTTTGATTTCACCCATTACTTTGTCATATGATCTATCTAGTTATATAATCCTAGTCATTCTATTTTTAGGGAAAACATTTACCTTTTGAAAAACCGAGTAGGGTATCACATTCAATGAGAAACCATAATCCACTAAGTTTTGCACATTGAAATTGAAAATTTCAAAGGTGTGAAAAAAAGGTGGGACACGGGATTTAGAGTGAAACCATATAATCTTTTGTTAACGATAGACTTTGTTTTATATTTTTTTTTTCTTTTTTCATTTCAACAACTTTGGGATTGTTGTCCATAAAAATAAAAATATTTTTTGGGGGGTTAATGGAATTGAATGTGTCAAGATTGAGATCTTGCTGATGGGGAAGTGCGAATATGTCATACATGGAAATATTGGTTTTAGTTTTCATGAGATATTCAATGACGTTGTATTCCATAGAATGAGTTTTAGATATATTAGAGGCTTTATTTCCTTAGAAAGTATTGGGATTATTGTTGGCTTGTTCATGAGTGTTTGTCTTTTTAGTGTCCATGGGAAGAGTTATTTTTCTAGGAGTAGGAAATTTTTCGAGGGTAACAGAGTGGTATCTATTTCCCCTTTGTTGTGCAAGTTATAGTCATTAGGAGCATATTTTGGAATCTAGTATCACCTATAGAAATATCTTCGAAATTTTCATCCTCCGAATCTAAGCACCAGTCCCATGAAAACATGGTTGATTCCTATATTGTATCCTTGTCCTCAATGGTCTCTTATGTTTTTGTTTCTATGGTTCAATCATCAACATTTTTATGCTTATCTAATAGTTGGTTGATGACCAGATTCATGGAATTAATCCATAGAGGGAAGGTTTTTTTGAAATGGTTCATTTGGTGATACGAACATAATTTTTCCATGCCGAAATAATCTAAATTTAATGTAATACTAGTGGTATTTGGTGGTTTGGGTGGGTTTTCATTAGTTTTGAAAAATGGGAAGAAATTTTTCTTATTGGAAGGTCCTTGACCACCATTTTTCTTGAGGTCCACTACTTCGTTGGACATCTTTTTAACTGACTTCACTACACTATCTAGGTCCTTGGGATATGTTTTGGGAGGTTTCGTCAAAAGGAAAGGTTTATTCCCAAATGTTTTGGTTTCCTCAACTATAGGATGAATGCCCAAAGAGAGGATATCTTTCTCAACCTCCTTAGCTTATTTGAAATTCTGGGATAAACTTTCTTTGAAAAATCACTTTATGTTGGTTATTAATCTCTCTATCTACTTCTTGGGTTGAACTAGGTATAGATATGAATTGGTTTCCAACAAAACCCTCTAAAAATATTGACCCTCATGGTAAACGAAAAGGAAACACAATACACAGAATGTACTGTGCGGTCTCACCCGAGACAGTTCTATGGGT
>SNQJ01S0060830.1:18619-29715 GCA_010110895.2 Picea sitchensis
ATGGTTCACCCCCTCCTGGGCTACGTTAACAAAGATCGGGCTTCTTAGGATCTTGTATTAGGTTTGCTGCAAAATATGGCACTGCGCACACTACATCTCTGATCATACAATCATGAAAAATGGTTCCACAACCTCTGTGAGGCAGACTATATCAAACCAGGCTCCTCATCCTATGATCTAACCCTTAATATCTAACTGCTTGACTCTTCTACATCTCAACAACTTATGAAATTGTATCACAACTATTTTGGTATCTTTACAATAGCTTAAAACTGGATCAACAGTGAACCTAAAACACGAACCAACCCCGACCTAGACCCCCTAGGTTCTTACTTTTACTAATTTACAATATTCTTAGATGTTGCAATATCTTACAAAAACCCTAAACGTAACATGGTTATGTTTTCTTGTTTGCACACATTGCATGCTTCCCTCCTTGGCATGCATCTTTCCCTCGCATATGCTTCTTTTCCTGCCAGTTGCTCTTCTCTAAAATTGGGTTTTACCTTCCAAAAATATGTATTTCCTCAAAATAGGCCTGCTCCAAACATGCCCCAAACACTGACATGTGGCACGTCCCGAGCCACTTAGGTAGTGCACGCTCCCTGAACAACCTTTGATATGTTGTGGAACTTGTTTGCAAGTTCCCTTCCTCTTGATTTGACCTGCACAACTTTTCCTGTGAGTGCCTCCATTGATTGCATCGTGATATCCTCCTGGATTAGTGTTGTGCACTCTGTCTATGCTTATGTCATGTTTTTCTTATCTTACTCCAACTGTGAAACCATCTACGATGCTTGCTATTGAATGGGTTCTAGTTTTGCTTGTCTTGATTTCTTCTTTGTCTACACAGTCTTCAATTCTTACTACAACTTCTTCCTATCCCGGGTTCCCTTCATGTTCTCTGTGATGCTCATTGGTTTCTGTCTTTGATTGATATCTTGTATGGATGTGTTGAGTCTTTCTTCTTCCTGGTCCCACTATTGGACCTATTCATCCTCTTTGAGCGTTGTCCATAGATGTGTGGCTCCATCGAACAATTATTCTATTGCGCTATCTTGTTTCTCCATTTATGCCATTTGGAGTGAAGCTTCTTCTTTCCTCTTCTCTTGTACCTCAAGAGGAGTCTTGGTATTGAGATTTTCCTTTATTTCCTCGATCTCCTACCTGTATTGATCATTTTTCTATGCAATGAGATTGATATTCTCCTCTGCACTTCTCTCTACTACCTATGCATCATTGGGGATTCAGTTGTATGTCACTATCAATCCTTTCTCCAACATTGACCTACTCGACTACCAATTCCAAGGAGTCCCTACCATTCTTTGTTTGTTGTAGTTCTGTTGCATCTGTCCTCACGCCTGATTGCACTTCCTGCACAATGTTGACTTGAATCTTGTTTAGTGTCCTGGTTGCTATCCTTTTTAGTACCAACTCTAGCTATGCCAGATCCTTTAGTGATGTGTGGGATATGCCTTCATCCATTTGCAGCATGTTTTTTGTGATTTGGAAGTTCAGACTCGCTTGCACTATGATTTGGATCAGGGATGATTTTAGGGGCTAAATTTTTCTCATGGGCTAATTTTCCATGGTTTTTCCAAAAACGAGATTCGCTATTTTAAAAATGATTCGCCCAAATTTTATAGGATAAAATTATTTTACCTTTAAAATCGCCAAAAATTTATAAAAACTATATTAAATCCTTAGAAATTTGAATATTTTTAAAAAAATATCGCCAATATGAAGGATTAGTAAGATTCGCCAAGGTTTCTACATTTTAAAATAAATTTCCATCGTTAAAATCATCCCTGATTTGGATAGTGTCGTGTTCTCTCGGCATGGTCCTTACCTCTACTTTTGTTGCTGCGGGGAAGGATTTTGTTCCCCCTTACGACCTTCACGCTTATTTTATCTTCTCCAAGTCCTGACTTAGGTCCACCAACACCTCTTGGATTTTTCCTTGTTGGTGTTGGGATTCTTCAAATTCCTCAATTGCATGATCTTGTACTTTTTTTTCGATGAGGTCAGTGTCATCCTTAAGAATTGTGTATTCTGGTATCTTATTGTGAGCCTTGGCCTTCTTGCACGGCCCCCTATGTCTATAATTGGCCACTTGGGTGGCCCTGTTTCTTGTGGGATGGTTTTCTAGGGGGTTCCTTGTGTCGTTGTGTCCCCTACTCCTTGTTTTCTTTTTATCGGGGTCATGTCCTTTTTCCCTATCTACGCATCCTTCTTTGGTGCACTCCCCTTATTCTACTACGAAAAATTATGACTGGGCTTTGCTTGTTGTGATATATTTTTAGGTGCAACACTTCCCTCTGTAGGTGTCTTTGGTAACCCTGCTTCTACCTCCTTTCCCGTCGGAACTTATTTAGTAATGACTAGGATCCTCCAGTCATCTTCCCAGTCACGCATTGTCATTTCTACATATTTTCCACTGATGTAGTATCGGAGTTGCATCCATTCCTTGGCTATATCCCTACATTCCTGGATCCACATGTTGTGTCACGTCGTTATGAAGTTTTCTATGTCTCGGTACTATGCGACAACCTATGGAGTAATTCTCCATGTATTGGCTATATTTTCCTAGATATCACTGAAATACCATGCAAAGGTACCCATGTTGCCACTTCTTCTCTTGGGTTCCAACTTGCTCGCCATTGATGTGTACCAAACTGTGTGACAAAGGCCAATTCTATCATAAAAATATGAATATGGAGGCTCCGTCCACCCAACTAATTCTATGAGAATGATTAACCATGAATACTGAAATTATGTACCCAAGTCCTGCACGTCTTTGCAGTCATCGAGGAACATGTTCAATAGGTAGGGGGACCAAATAAGCATGGTGCCATTGGTGCACTGGGTTGCAGCTGGGACAACCCCTATAGGGACTACCTCCTTCTGACACATCTTTAGAAGTTTTCAGGTCATGAGATTTGTGAGCATTCGAGTGGTTGTGTCATTGATTATCTTTATTATTATCCTACATTATCCCCTTTCTGTGTCATATGCCTTCTTCATTTCCACATCCATATCCTTCTCCTTTTTCTTGTCATCAACGTACTGCATGGGAATCTCTCCCATTTAGGACAGACCTATATGAAAATGTTGAACTCAACGTCGATAGAGATGGGTTCCTCCATCCATAAGAAGCCTCCATGGAGGATTTCCATCAACTGTTTTACGTACTTGTTTACCTCTTTACCCCTACTGAAGTGGGGAATATCCACTAAGTTGAGGATCCTTGTTTTCTCTAGGGTTGTTGCCCATTTCTTCAGTTGAATCATGGGATCTCTAGATGGGCCTATCGCTATGATGTCCATGTAAACTTGTTGCAAAAATTCTGGGAATTTTCCAGCGTCAACCACATTGTGGTCTGAATACTTTAGCTTTTCTAGGAAACCCAAAAGTGTTGGTGGGGCCTGCACTGCCTCTGGGATGCACAATAGTATGATTTTTGCGTCTGGATTCTTGCACGGGGACCATGACATGGGTTTATTTCCCTTTCTTCTTACTGATGCACTAGAGGTCCCACCCTCCACTTTTCTTTGATCTGCACCCGAATTTTATTTCTTAGTTATGTCTTCTACCATACCTTCCTTTTGTTGCATGGACCCTACTTCAAGTTGTGGTATTGGCTCTATAGCCTCTCTGTGCTCGCTATCATCACCATTTGTTATATGGGGTACTTCGGCCCTCGCAGGTTGTTGTAGGTTGCCCATGTAGCTTGTTTTTTGGCCCTGTGTACTATCATGTGAATTTATTTCCATGCCAGCCATCAATGGGACTTGTTCTTCCTCCTCGACCAATGTAGGGCTCACTGGCTCAACCTGTGGTGAGGAAATTCCATCCACGTTGACAATTTCCTCTCCTTGTGCTATTTCTTGCTCGACCTTTGTGGTTTCATGTGGTGCCTTAAGGTTTCTTCTAGTTTTTCTTGTAGTTTGGCTTGGTCTACCAATATTTGGTGGTGCCATAGTGGCCACTATGTGAGTTTTCCAAATGAACTTTGATTGTTTTTCACTATTCACTTCGCCTATTTTCTTGTGTGCTTTCTAGCTCCTTGAGTTTGTAATTTAACAATAAGTGTTATATTTCCCGCATTTCACATTTATATAGAAGGTGTCATAAATTTCGTGAAGATTCTCTAGATGCGATTAATTCAATGAAGATTTTCGCGTACGTTTCATTTAATTTCATAAGTGCTACCAATTGGCACCTTTTTTCCATAACCATCATTTTTCACTTTTCTGACCATTGGTTCCTTTTCCATTGCGCTAAACTTTTAAAGTGGGTCGTGCATTTCCATTCTAATTTTTCCTTAGTGAGAAGTGTTTTTCTTTCTGTTACCTATCTGTTGTGTGTAGACATTTTTTATTTTGTCGTGCTGATTCCACTTTTTCTGTGCACAATATTTCCCAGTAATTTTTTTATTTTCTTAATTTTCTGTTTTTGTATTTCGTTTTCCTTCTTTTTCTCCTTTTTATTTTTTTTTGTCATTTTACTATCCTAGATTCTACTATAATACACTATGTACATGTCCTTCTTACTGTGATGTAACTTTTAAATGTTGGGGAGTCTATTGTCCTTGTACAGATTAAGTCGACCCCTGTTGATCATTCCCTTCAGTTTTGTTCCTGTCAGATCCTTTAGTTGTACAAATCCCCCATCTGTAACAATATTTACTTCATAGGGTCCTAGCCAATGCATTCTAAACTTACGAGTATGTTGAAAACATTTAGTCATAGAGAAAGACTAGGTCTCCTTTATTGAAACTCTTCCTCTTGATATGTCTGTCATGCCAGGATTTGTCTATGTCTTTCTGTACTTCCTGATGAAATCCTACCAGAATGATATCATGTTCCATCTCCATTATTTGATTCAACCTCTCCTTCACTGCACCCCCTTCTATCATGTTGGTGATTGTTTCTATGCACAGACTGGGTACCAGAAATCCTAATGGAACTATCTCTTCCTGCCCATACACCAATATGAATGGTGTCTATCATGTCATCTTCTTACATGTAGTCATGTATTCCCATAATACTACTGGTATTTTCAAGTCCCAATCATCCCTGTTAACATTGCAGATTGTTTTCAAAACATTCTCCATGATTTTATATAAATCTTTTGTTGTTCTAGTTTCCTGAGGATGGTATGGTGTACTCTTCTAGTGATAGAATTCAAACTCCTCATTCATATCCCTGATATTACTGTTAATAAAGTGATTACCTTGGTCACTCATCAAAATTATTGGACAACCAAACCTGGTGACCACTTGCTTGAACGAGAAGTGTGTTGATGTATCTGCGTTGCAGTCTTTGACTGGTGCTACTTCTATCCATCTTGTTAAATACTATGTTGCAATGATGATATATATAGCTCTTTACCTTCTCGTTAGTGGATTGATTGGTCCAACAAATTCTATTTCCCATTTTTCAAATATCTACAAAGTTACTTGTGGTCTTTGGGGAATTTCATCCCTTTTGTTAGGTTTACCAACCCTCTGAAAGACATCACATGTTTGGAAATATTCATTGGAATCTCTATGAATTGTTGGCCACCATAATCTTGCACATAATACCTTATGCGCGGTATCTTTTCCTACATAATGTCCTCCATCTATTCCCTCGTGAGATTTTGTCGAAATTCTAGGCCTTTCATGTTCTAATACACACCTTCTCAAAATATTGTTTGCAGACATTTTATATAAGTTTCATGTAATAAGTTGATAGTTTGTAGCTCTCACTACCATATTTTTCTTTTGCATAGTGCTGAATTTTTGTGGCACAATCCCTATACTTAAGTATTCAATAATATCAACAAACTATTCATCAACTATTTGTATTGAAATCAACTGCTCATAAGGAAAGTTGTCTTCCAAGTTGGTAGGTTCCTCTCCATTGGTGACCCTTGATAAGTGATCAAGTCTTGCATTCAACTTCCAATTTAAAATAAAATTCTTGAAATAACAACAACCATCTACAAATCCCCCCCCCTAACACTGGATTGTTGACTATATATTTTAGGTAAAAATGATCCATGAACATATTAAAGTGCTTACCCAACAAATAGTGTCTGAACTTATGAAGTGCATATACCATGGATAGGCCTTCCCTTTCTGTGGTTTTATAATTATTCTCTGATTTTGACAGTTTTATGCTTGAAAAGGCTATAGCATGGTATAATTCCTCTTCTCCTGGATACGCCATAATTTATCCAAGTGAAATGGATGATACATCTACATGCACATGAAATGTCTTTTTTTAGTATGGGAATACTAGGATAGATGTTGTGACCATATTTTCTTTTAAGGTGTCTAACCCTCATTGACATTCCTTATTCCATTTAAATATGATATCCTTCTTTAGCAGTTTTTCCATTGGCGCATTTATATGTGCATACTCGTTTATCAATTTCCTGTAATAGCATGTATGTCCCAGTGTTTCTCTCAACTGGAGCACTGATTTTGGTGGTGGTAAATTGACAATGATTGCAATCTTAGCAGGATCCTTTAGTAACCCTTGTTTACAAACTATTTGTCCCAGTAGTATCCAAAAAGGTGTTCCAAAAATGCATTTATTTATATTCAATGATATCTAACACTGTCTACATCTTTCCAACATTATCCCTAACACTTCTACATGATCCTTTAACATACTATATACAATACAATCATCCATATATACTTCTAAAATTTCATGTATGAATTCCTTAAAGGTAGCTATGACTACTTTTGAAAATATGGTTGGTGCATTCTTTAGCCCAAATGGAATGACTGTGTACTGGTAGGATCCCCATTCTGTAGCAAACGTAGTCATATACCTATCTTCTGGAGCTATCTTGATCTAATGGTAATATGATAATCCATCTGTAAATGAGTATTTTTCCTGGCCTCCCACATTCTCTAATACCTCATCTATGAAAGGGGTGGGAAAAGGGTCATGTAATAAAGCATCATTCAATTTTCTCAAATATACACAGATCCTTATCCCCCCTTGTTTCTTTTCTTTCACTACCATAGGGCTTATCCATTAAGATTCCTCTACCAGTTCTATGCCACCATCTTCTAGCATTTTCTCAATTTTAGCCTTCATTTTCTGCTTATATAGTGGATTCAGTCTGTAGGGTATTTGTATGACATGTCTTGTCTTAGTTTTGAGAGGTATTTTCATCTCTCCTAACTCTCCTTCTATTCCTTTCATATATGTAAAGGTCGTTTGGAAAAATTCATTGTATTGACGCAATAACTCTGTTACTATTTCCACTATTTGTTCATCCCAATAGTCTCCAATACTTGCCATTTTAGGGTTATCATTTGTGCCAATGTTAACTTTATTCACCTTGATAGGTGCAGTGAATCCTTTTTATTCCAAAGATGGACGTTCCACCTCTCTTTCTCCTTCAATTTTGGTAATCTGAATATTGCACGGTTCATATTCATTTGGTACCTCTTCTTCAACTTGATAGCATGACAATAGTTCTTTGACTATCTATCTGTTCTATTGTTGATACTCTGTCATGATTTCAACCTCTCGTTCCTCAATAAATATTACACCTTTTTATCTACTTTAGTGTTGAATCAATTTTAGGGTTCTCATGTTCAAATGATAAGGTTACTACAAAATTATGTTGTAATGTTGTCCATTCCGTAGTACCTCTATGGATCTCCTGGTCTACGTACCATTTTTCTAGGATTCCTTCCAATGTGTGGATGAAATGATGAGGCCATTCTTTTGGTGGTGTCATCCTCCAATGTGTCATGCACTTCTCCAAGTGTTATGCTGGTGTTCCTTGCCCATAATAACTCCGCATTATCTCATTGCGTTGTTATACACCAAATCTAATGTGCAGTAATCGCTTACATTGTACTAGTCTTGAATTGTTTCTTTGTGTGCACCCCACCATCTTGAAGGTGTAGGCTTGAGTGAAATATCTAGGGCTAAGAGTCTCTAATTTTCTCTTAATTCCTCTTCATATTGTATCAAAAATTACTCTAAATCATTTACCCCATGAAAAATGGGAGGTTCTCTTATCTATGTGCCAATCCATTTCACTGCATGGTTTATCTTGCACACCTTCTTGTAGAAACTTCATGTAGTATTTGTTGCCAATTCTCCAAATCTGCATCTGAGTCAGAAGCAAATGAGTTGATGCTTCTCCATTTGAGTACCCCATCTGCAGTTGGGTTAATATAATCTTCTTCTCACATGGTAGTTTTGTACAACTGGTTTATTTCTTCCAGATCTAGACAGGTGGGTTCTACAAACCTTTCTCCTTTTGAAGGGTCTAATGGTGCAATGAATATGTATTCTCTAGATTCAAATTTTATTTTTCTTTTCTTCAATTTGATTATGGCCTGCTTATCAAATTCCCAATCCAATCCAATAAATGCTTGATATGGTGTTGTGCCATCTATAATCTCTATTACTTCAAAGTATGTTGTTGGCGCAAAAGTGTTCATATCAGGGTCCTTCTCAGGTTACCAACAAAAGGTACCGAAGTAGTCTAGAGAGATGACATTTTCATCTTCTTGGGAGGGAATAAGTCTCACCCAAAGCACAACCAAGACATGAAAGAGAGGGAAGGGTAAGGACAATACTTAGACAACCCTCTAAGGTATCAAAGGTATCAAGGATAATTGTAATCTTCCACATAATAGACTAAAATTGTAACAATTTTGAGGAATTCCTAACATGGAAATAAATAAACAAAGTTTTGTTTCCATTTATAAAGACACATTTAGGTACATAAAACATAAATATAATAAATAACAATAATGAATTCATGCATTAAGACTGAATACACAAGATGTAAATTCAAAATTTAGGCCTTTGTTTATATTGATAATTCCATAATATGATACATTGTTTGTCTGCTTCTCACCCAGATCTCCATATTCAACTATGCTATAGTATTGACCCATTAGATTAGTGACTCTTGTCACACTATGAATATTTACAGCATGAATAGTAATAGCTCAGAACTAACATCTCAGGAAATAATGACATTACATCCCTTTCATTAACTTTTCACTATTAGCCTATCATTCATTCACTGTGATCATTATCATTACTAGGATTAGCCTGTTACAATCGAATCGATATCCTATATATAATCTGATCTTGTTGGTTAATAACTCGAGAGTTCTTTCTTTTCTTCATCTTGATGTTGATGTTGCACTAGCCCTTTAATCGTTTTTTGTTTCTTCCTTTCTTTCACTATCCCTTTAACCATTTTTTGTTTCTTCCTTTCTTGCACTATACAACTTCTGAACAACTTGTACAACTTCCATTATCCAAGATGAAGTTTCAATCTATTGTGTGCAACCTGTAATCAACAAATTGAAAGGCCCAAAAGGCTCTGACCACAATCCTTGACTTTCCCCAAGTAAAGTCTTCAGTTTTTCCATGGTCTCTAGGTTGGCTTGTATATACTAGGCCTTTGGAATATGCCCCAACAAATGGAAAAATACCCAGACCCATAGGTGGGAGGGTACCTTCGCAACTCTCCGCTTCTTTAGGCAATGCTCAATATGCATCCAAGGGTCATATCATTAATCGAACAATTGTGTATCTTGGAAATCTATCGTCACTTCTTATTTCAGTCGATACCTCCCCTCGAATCAAAATCAGATTTCTTGTTTTGTGTACTCCCACTTTATAATCGAGGCTCTATGGGTGGCCCATCATCTAGCGGGGTTATATTGCAAGGCGAAGTCAAGAACATAGATCCTTTGTTCCTCTTCTATATTTTCTTCCATGATGGAAATAAAACTGTGTACCTATGAGGTACCATTGTATGTAGGGAATTCTTTGACCTCGGTTCCAATCCATCTTATTTCTCTGACAACTGCACAGTACCTTGAAAACCACTCATATGAACTTTGCTGCCAATTGTCAAATGTTGCTTTCGAATCTTCATCGGTAGATTGTATGTTTCTCCAACTTACTGATCCATCTGTAGTAGGATTGATGTAACTTGGTCTCATGCCTACTGTGATTGTGTATAATCGGTCAAGGGCCTCTAACTCCATATTATGGTCAACTGGTTCAATATATCTAGGCCCTAGATAGGGATCTAAGGGTTGAACTACTTTTATGTCGTCTACATCAAATGCCATGGTGTCCCTCTTTAGATAAATTATAGCATAATTCTCATATGCCGAACCAATCCCCAGTAGAGAAGGGTAGGGGTCCTTATCTCCCATGATTTCAATCACCTCAAAATCATTTGTGGTCTTAACTCTCGCAACATCTATTTCCACATTTTCCAGCCTTCCAACTGGAAAGATGCAGTAATGATTTTCCATTCTCAAATAGATGGGGGAATATACTAATTGAGGTTTTCCCAAAGATTCCTAGATATTTTTGGGTAGGATGTTAACATTTGATCCCAAATATAGCATGGAATCCTTGATCTCAAACTCATCTAGTTGGTCTTATAACCTAAATTATTTTCCAGTTTGCACCTTTATTCTTTGTATTCTCTTGGTATTCTTCTGAGGGAGGTTAGTCCTTACTATGGATTCTGGGGTTCTCTTATTCCCTAGTATCAATAGAGGGTGTTGTGAAACTTCTCAATAAGTTTTTTCCCCCTAGGATATCAAAGAATAACTGAAACCAAAGGTTGATTGCACTTTGAGACTAGTCAGGGTGTTTTCTTGGAATTGCAGAGTTCCTGGATGCTGGTGGTGAGGTAGGGGCTTGTGAAGGGGTTAAGTTGACAGATGGATCTAGGAGGATTCTCTATTACATCTGGAATGGAGACTCTCTTAAATATCTCTATTGCATTTTTGAAAAAAAAAATTGTTTTACAGGATCATACCTGTCATCTTTGGGAAGAACTTTCTGAATCTTGAGTTGACTGTCTGCATCTACCCTAGTCTTTTCTCCTCCTTGAGTGATTATGTTAATTTTTGGTATTTGTCCCTCGATTCCCATTTTTAATTATTATCTTATGAGATTATCTCCATGTTGACGAAATCGATCTTCCCACTTTTCAATAAATTCTAGAAAGTCTTTAGTTGTGTGCCCATTATTCCTGTAGTGCGAGCACCATGGTCATCTTGGGTGAAGGCAGTCTCTGGAAAA
>SNQJ01S0060830.1:42100-55536 GCA_010110895.2 Picea sitchensis
TGTCCCAGTAGTATCCAAAAAGGTGTTCCAAAAATGCATTTATTTATATTCAATGATATCTAACACTGTCTACATCTTTCCAACATTATCCCTAACACTTCTACATGATCCTTTAACATACTATATACAATACAATCATCCATATATACTTCTAAAATTTCATGTATGAATTCCTTAAAGGTAGCTATGACTACTTTTGAAAATATGGTTGGTGCATTCTTTAGCCCAAATGGAATGACTGTGTACTGGTAGGATCCCCATTCTGTAGCAAACGTAGTCATATACCTATCTTCTGGAGCTATCTTGATCTAATGGTAATATGATAATCCATCTGTAAATGAGTATTTTTCCTGGCCTCCCACATTCTCTAATACCTCATCTATGAAAGGGGTGGGAAAAGGGTCATGTAATAAAGCATCATTCAATTTTCTCAAATATACACAGATCCTTATCCCCCCTTGTTTCTTTTCTTTCACTACCATAGGGCTTATCCATTAAGATTCCTCTACCAGTTCTATGCCACCATCTTCTAGCATTTTCTCAATTTTAGCCTTCATTTTCTGCTTATATAGTGGATTCAGTCTGTAGGGTATTTGTATGACATGTCTTGTCTTAGTTTTGAGAGGTATTTTCATCTCTCCTAACTCTCCTTCTATTCCTTTCATATATGTAAAGGTCGTTTGGAAAAATTCATTGTATTGACGCAATAACTCTGTTACTATTTCCACTATTTGTTCATCCCAATAGTCTCCAATACTTGCCATTTTAGGGTTATCATTTGTGCCAATGTTAACTTTATTCACCTTGATAGGTGCAGTGAATCCTTTTTATTCCAAAGATGGACGTTCCACCTCTCTTTCTCCTTCAATTTTGGTAATCTGAATATTGCACGGTTCATATTCATTTGGTACCTCTTCTTCAACTTGATAGCATGACAATAGTTCTTTGACTATCTATCTGTTCTATTGTTGATACTCTGTCATGATTTCAACCTCTCGTTCCTCAATAAATATTACACCTTTTTATCTACTTTAGTGTTGAATCAATTTTAGGGTTCTCATGTTCAAATGATAAGGTTACTACAAAATTATGTTGTAATGTTGTCCATTCCGTAGTACCTCTATGGATCTCCTGGTCTACGTACCATTTTTCTAGGATTCCTTCCAATGTGTGGATGAAATGATGAGGCCATTCTTTTGGTGGTGTCATCCTCCAATGTGTCATGCACTTCTCCAAGTGTTATGCTGGTGTTCCTTGCCCATAATAACTCCGCATTATCTCATTGCGTTGTTATACACCAAATCTAATGTGCAGTAATCGCTTACATTGTACTAGTCTTGAATTGTTTCTTTGTGTGCACCCCACCATCTTGAAGGTGTAGGCTTGAGTGAAATATCTAGGGCTAAGAGTCTCTAATTTTCTCTTAATTCCTCTTCATATTGTATCAAAAATTACTCTAAATCATTTACCCCATGAAAAATGGGAGGTTCTCTTATCTATGTGCCAATCCATTTCACTGCATGGTTTATCTTGCACACCTTCTTGTAGAAACTTCATGTAGTATTTGTTGCCAATTCTCCAAATCTGCATCTGAGTCAGAAGCAAATGAGTTGATGCTTCTCCATTTGAGTACCCCATCTGCAGTTGGGTTAATATAATCTTCTTCTCACATGGTAGTTTTGTACAACTGGTTTATTTCTTCCAGATCTAGACAGGTGGGTTCTACAAACCTTTCTCCTTTTGAAGGGTCTAATGGTGCAATGAATATGTATTCTCTAGATTCAAATTTTATTTTTCTTTTCTTCAATTTGATTATGGCCTGCTTATCAAATTCCCAATCCAATCCAATAAATGCTTGATATGGTGTTGTGCCATCTATAATCTCTATTACTTCAAAGTATGTTGTTGGCGCAAAAGTGTTCATATCAGGGTCCTTCTCAGGTTACCAACAAAAGGTACCGAAGTAGTCTAGAGAGATGACATTTTCATCTTCTTGGGAGGGAATAAGTCTCACCCAAAGCACAACCAAGACATGAAAGAGAGGGAAGGGTAAGGACAATACTTAGACAACCCTCTAAGGTATCAAAGGTATCAAGGATAATTGTAATCTTCCACATAATAGACTAAAATTGTAACAATTTTGAGGAATTCCTAACATGGAAATAAATAAACAAAGTTTTGTTTCCATTTATAAAGACACATTTAGGTACATAAAACATAAATATAATAAATAACAATAATGAATTCATGCATTAAGACTGAATACACAAGATGTAAATTCAAAATTTAGGCCTTTGTTTATATTGATAATTCCATAATATGATACATTGTTTGTCTGCTTCTCACCCAGATCTCCATATTCAACTATGCTATAGTATTGACCCATTAGATTAGTGACTCTTGTCACACTATGAATATTTACAGCATGAATAGTAATAGCTCAGAACTAACATCTCAGGAAATAATGACATTACATCCCTTTCATTAACTTTTCACTATTAGCCTATCATTCATTCACTGTGATCATTATCATTACTAGGATTAGCCTGTTACAATCGAATCGATATCCTATATATAATCTGATCTTGTTGGTTAATAACTCGAGAGTTCTTTCTTTTCTTCATCTTGATGTTGATGTTGCACTAGCCCTTTAATCGTTTTTTGTTTCTTCCTTTCTTTCACTATCCCTTTAACCATTTTTTGTTTCTTCCTTTCTTGCACTATACAACTTCTGAACAACTTGTACAACTTCCATTATCCAAGATGAAGTTTCAATCTATTGTGTGCAACCTGTAATCAACAAATTGAAAGGCCCAAAAGGCTCTGACCACAATCCTTGACTTTCCCCAAGTAAAGTCTTCAGTTTTTCCATGGTCTCTAGGTTGGCTTGTATATACTAGGCCTTTGGAATATGCCCCAACAAATGGAAAAATACCCAGACCCATAGGTGGGAGGGTACCTTCGCAACTCTCCGCTTCTTTAGGCAATGCTCAATATGCATCCAAGGGTCATATCATTAATCGAACAATTGTGTATCTTGGAAATCTATCGTCACTTCTTATTTCAGTCGATACCTCCCCTCGAATCAAAATCAGATTTCTTGTTTTGTGTACTCCCACTTTATAATCGAGGCTCTATGGGTGGCCCATCATCTAGCGGGGTTATATTGCAAGGCGAAGTCAAGAACATAGATCCTTTGTTCCTCTTCTATATTTTCTTCCATGATGGAAATAAAACTGTGTACCTATGAGGTACCATTGTATGTAGGGAATTCTTTGACCTCGGTTCCAATCCATCTTATTTCTCTGACAACTGCACAGTACCTTGAAAACCACTCATATGAACTTTGCTGCCAATTGTCAAATGTTGCTTTCGAATCTTCATCGGTAGATTGTATGTTTCTCCAACTTACTGATCCATCTGTAGTAGGATTGATGTAACTTGGTCTCATGCCTACTGTGATTGTGTATAATCGGTCAAGGGCCTCTAACTCCATATTATGGTCAACTGGTTCAATATATCTAGGCCCTAGATAGGGATCTAAGGGTTGAACTACTTTTATGTCGTCTACATCAAATGCCATGGTGTCCCTCTTTAGATAAATTATAGCATAATTCTCATATGCCGAACCAATCCCCAGTAGAGAAGGGTAGGGGTCCTTATCTCCCATGATTTCAATCACCTCAAAATCATTTGTGGTCTTAACTCTCGCAACATCTATTTCCACATTTTCCAGCCTTCCAACTGGAAAGATGCAGTAATGATTTTCCATTCTCAAATAGATGGGGGAATATACTAATTGAGGTTTTCCCAAAGATTCCTAGATATTTTTGGGTAGGATGTTAACATTTGATCCCAAATATAGCATGGAATCCTTGATCTCAAACTCATCTAGTTGGTCTTATAACCTAAATTATTTTCCAGTTTGCACCTTTATTCTTTGTATTCTCTTGGTATTCTTCTGAGGGAGGTTAGTCCTTACTATGGATTCTGGGGTTCTCTTATTCCCTAGTATCAATAGAGGGTGTTGTGAAACTTCTCAATAAGTTTTTTCCCCCTAGGATATCAAAGAATAACTGAAACCAAAGGTTGATTGCACTTTGAGACTAGTCAGGGTGTTTTCTTGGAATTGCAGAGTTCCTGGATGCTGGTGGTGAGGTAGGGGCTTGTGAAGGGGTTAAGTTGACAGATGGATCTAGGAGGATTCTCTATTACATCTGGAATGGAGACTCTCTTAAATATCTCTATTGCATTTTTGAAAAAAAAAATTGTTTTACAGGATCATACCTGTCATCTTTGGGAAGAACTTTCTGAATCTTGAGTTGACTGTCTGCATCTACCCTAGTCTTTTCTCCTCCTTGAGTGATTATGTTAATTTTTGGTATTTGTCCCTCGATTCCCATTTTTAATTATTATCTTATGAGATTATCTCCATGTTGACGAAATCGATCTTCCCACTTTTCAATAAATTCTAGAAAGTCTTTAGTTGTGTGCCCATTATTCCTGTAGTGCGAGCACCATGGTCATCTTGGGTGAAGGCAGTCTCTGGAAAACTGAACTTGTTTGTTGAATTTGTAGCATATGGTCGACCTTATAACACCATTTCTACCTCCTTTGAATCCACCTCTAGCCCCTCCTCCATGACATGTTCCAGGTCCCTGGGGGGCTTCATTTACTCTAAATGATGTCCGGTCCAATGTGTCATCAAGTGCGTCCAGGGATCTAAATTGGTTTGTGGCATGGATTGTAGATGCGCAAAAATCACAGTGTATTATATTGGGAACAAATGTGTACTTATTCATAATATTACACTTCCTCGACGCATGTCCCTATGTCTGAAAATGCTCACAATACTCTAATGTTTGAGGGGTTGGAGCTCCTGGGAAGGTATTATAAAGCCCCGATGTATGGAATGGTGGAGTAAAAAAAAATTGCACAAATCCTCTGTAGGTCCTGAAGCCCCCATCTGGTTTTGAATAGGTCCCATTCCCCTCATGCAAAAACATTCATTTTCCATATTCCCTTTTGTGTAGCATCCTGTGCACCAAATTGCTCCATACATTAATACTTGGCACTCTTACTTGCTATTTTTTCCAAGCCATCATTGAGTTTCTCTTCTTAGAAACTCATTTTTTGAATATGTATGTGCTCTGTACCAATACTGCTCACGTACACATGATTTCTACACCACTACATCCCACGTACATATGTTAGTTGCACCACTACAACCCGCATATACTTGCAAAAGTTAAAAATTTTCAAGGAATTCAATAAGATTACAGGCTATTGGGTAGTTTCCCAACTAATCCACCGCCTATAACCCATCACCCAACTGAATAACCATCCTTTTGTCATATAGAAGGAGTTTTTGGGCTCTCATTCCACATCTAGACATAAGAACAATGAAACTCTTCCCATTTCACATCCCCTCCTTGCCCCAAGCATTTGCAGCCTTGTTGTGAGAATTCCTTCAAAATTCCCCATCTTTCCCTTTTTCCTCCATCATAAACCCATTCCATTTCCCAAGAATAAGTTTGAGAGGAGAAAGATACGTGGAGGTGCACTTAGAGCTTAGTGAATAGTAGCTCGAACTAGGTTCAAGGAGTAGTAGTCAGCACTGCCTGTAAGTAATCATTGTATTATCAATAAAAGAAGTACTTTTCTTGTCCCAAAACATGTTGTGTTGAATGTTTGCATTTGTTTTATGTTTTTATTCTAACATATAACCCTTATTTATGTATGAAATGTATTCTTGTATCTTTTTCTTTATCTATTTTTGAATGCAGTCCATCCTTTGGGAGGAGGTTTGTAGTGAGCAAAGCTATCAAGCACGAGAGGATATACAACAGACCCAGAGTAAAGGTATAGTTATCAGATCCTTCTCACTTTACTTTTCTTGCATAAGTCTGGGATAGGTTTGGGGTAGTTAGATAAGTAGGAGACTTTTAAACAGTTATTGATCTTCCTACATTGTAAATCATGTTGTAGCCATAGGGGTTTTTTTCCTGCTAGCAAAAATGGCAACCATACTGGGGAAGCCTCAAGGGTTTTAGGGTATTCTTTTTTTGGGGTGTTTGATTGGTTTTATACCATTTGAGTTTCTTACTAAGTCTGCTGAGTCTTTAAGGGATTCTGGTCACTTGTTAGTGCCATACCAGTTCTCCTTTCCCTATCAATTAGTTTGTTTTATTTATTTTTTGAAAAAATATAGAGGTGTACACACCTTGCAGTGGGACAACACACGTACATACGCGCCCTGCTTTATAGACAACCTGCGTACGTACGCAAGTTTCTTAAGCATCGATAGCGTAGCTGTGTCAAGATTTTTTTTTTTAAGAAGAGGGAGTCAACCTCTTCCTTGATAGAGGTTTTTACTTCTCAGGGTTTCTTGATTGAGTCCAGTGTCTCTGTTTTTACAATCAAATCTCGGGTTAGATGTCAGTTTGCTTATCTCTTTAAATATTTCTTGTGTTTACTTTGAAAGGGTTTTAGGGGATCTTTGAGTTTTTGTTCATCCTGTTTGGTGTCGTTAGTGAATCCCTGCGATCTGTAATGGGCCAGAGGTCAATTTTAGTCTTGTCTTGTTTTTCACTTTTTCCCCTTTCGCTTTCTTTAAAGAAAAAGAAAAAGAATTTATTTCAAGTTTCTTGTTTGAAGCATTTAAAAAAAAAAAAATATTTCATTTCTTATTTTGGTATAGTAGTTATGGTTAGTTATCTTACTTGTTAAGAAAAAGAGTTCAATTTTTAAGCTCTTTACTAATTTCTTAGAAAATTAAGTAGCTTGTAGTCAAGTGAAATTTCATTTTAAGTCTTCCTTTCAAAGATCTTGAAATTTTTTTGTTATGAAAAGTGGGTTAAAGAGTTAGTTGCAAATCTTTATTGTTAACTAGAAGTAAGTTTCTTTCAGTTTCATTTACTTCTCCTTATTAGTCTCCCATTGACATCACTAGTTTCACGACCATTTCCTTGAGTTAAAACAAGCCATTTAAAACAAATGCTAATTAAAATCAACTAGACTTTATTTTTAGAGGATCAATCATCTAATTTAGGGTAGAGCCTTGAATTAGATTGGAGAGGAAACTCTTCAAGGCTTATAAACAAACATTGGATTCAGAGCTAGGGAGTGTAAGAGTCCAGTGACGTGAAAGTTATCTGGGAACCCCCTCTAACACAGAGCCTAAACAAAAGGTCGTGTAAGGAAAGGTAGAAGAGATAACCCCTCCAAAGTTAGAGCAAGCGTAGTGGGGAACACATATTGAGGACTTGTCATGGGATACTTTCGGTTGCATTTTCCTACAGAGATTCATGGACCTCGAATCCATTTGATATCATGAGTTGTCTTCCAGACCACTTGCTTTTGATACCCTCGGTAGCTTTCAGACTTGTTATCTTGCTCATTGTGGTCCAACCGACTATCGACTATACCCGCTTGGTGACTGTTTGTGAGTTGGCAACTTACTTGCCTTTATTCTTGAGACTTACACATGTGATTGTGGGGCTATACCCTCATACCTAGGACATACGTCGGGCCATGATTTGCAGAGTATACTAGAGGGTGCTTACATGTTCAAGTTGCACTTGCACTAGTAAGTTTCTCCAGTGTTGGATGGAGTAACTATTATTCCAACTAAATAGTGGTTTTCTTTCTTTATCTTATAGGAAATTTTCTAGTGTGTGCTTGTTTCAAGACATTAGTAAAAGGTTACTGTGTTGTTGATATTTTCACAAAGTGGAAGATCAGGAGCTTCCCTGGTCACGAATGCTTCAAGGCCTGTCACCGGTTACTTTGGATCCACCACCACCACCGTTATGGAAAAGACTTGACCAACAAGGATCATTTGAAGTGATTGGGCCACAGGAAAATGTGCCTGACCTAGATCCTAGAGGAGAACACTCGAATCTAGAGGAAATGACTATTTATGACCTTGGAGAAGAAGATCTCAGGCTAGCTAACCCTCTGATCACTGACTTTTTAGTGCCACTTTTGGTACAATTTGTCCCTCCAAGGGTAACACATCACGAGCTCCATATAGTTTTGCAAGAAACTATGGAAGCAAATGATGCTACTTCATCAGAGAGTCCTCACACTCCCTCAACGACTCACACCACTGGGGGAATTCCTCCTCCTAACCCCCTTCACCAGTCCAGACTATAATGTTTTCGACCACCTCTACTTCGAGCAATGGTCTGATCCCCTCATTGGAGGCGGCCACTGTTATGTTCACACAGAGTGCAATGGGCCCTCCATTTTGATATGGGATGTCCAACTTTGATACAAAGTCCTTCCTTACCTACTCCACCCTACAGACCATGGGTCTAGGGGAAGGGATCTCGAACACTCCTTTGAAAGGGTCCATTGGGGGCACCTCATCCCCCTCTAATGCTATCCCTTACAGAGGGGGTCATATACCTCCTTCATCCCCGTCGCTCGAACATGAACTACAACTTATTTGGAGCAGGCAGTCTAACACCGTCTTCCTACACCATGTCGATGGGTTCAATGTTGTTCTCTTTGTTCAACGCGTTTGGTAATAACGCTTTCTCATCATTTGTCATCTCATCCGGGGGCAACCCTAGTTTTGGACAACAAAATTTTGTGCAGGGTATTATTCCTACACAGGGGGAAAACATAGGAGTTTTCTCCTCACAAGGAATTTGGAATCCTTGGCAAGGATATGTTCCCTCGACAGGGATGTCGACTGAGGGAAACCCCTTCCATGGTCAATGGAACCCTGAGCAAGGATTAGTACCTATGCCCATCGGATCGGCAGGGGGAAACCCTTTCCAGAATCTTTGGAACACAATGCAGGGATAAATCCCCTCCTGACCTTCATCATCCAATTACAGGAATTAGCCAATGATGTCTCAAAAAAAGTCATATTTGTATGCTATACAAGGCCATGGTGTCTACGAGAATCCTAATAAACAGCCCAACTTTTCTTGGCAACTTGGTGCCAGTCAAACTCTAGTCTCCCTTTTTCCTATACATAGTACTCAGCCCAAATTACCGTTCTTGACAATGTTACATTTTATAGACTTGTCAAGATTTCTTAATGAACCAATTTTTCATGATCCTCGTTGGACCCCCATGTTGACTAAGTTTCCCTCGGACATTTTGAAATTCCAAGGTAAGCCTGGTGAAGATCCAGGTGATCACGTGACCACTTTCCACCTATGGTGCTCGTCAAACTCACTACGAGACAACTCCATACATTTGTTCCTGTTTCAACACACTCTTATCACGGGTGACATGAAATGGTACATCGAGATAGACCACTCAAGATACTCTTACTTTAGAGATTTGGCGATGGTTTTCCTAAACCATTTCCAACTACCTGTGAGATATGATGTTGACAACGAATTGTTGGCCAACTTTGAGCAGACGAAGACTCATCATATATCACATCACATCCGAGAATGGCAACGTTGGAAGAGTTTTATTAAGGTACAGGTCCCACTGACTTTCCTGCTGGAGTGGTTCCTGAACTCTTTGGTACCTCATTTATCCAAGGATGTTGTAATGTCAGGAGTGTTTTCAGAGGAGGGGGCGATAATGAGAGCACAACAAATTGAACTAATATACTCTCAGTCTGGTTTACTCTATGAGATTTTTCCAAATGTGCCACGGTCCATCCTTGACAAGGCCAAACACATGTTTGGATCATATGGCAATGGTATAGTTGGTTCATCACAATCAAATCCCACTGATAAGATATCAAATCAATTGCAACAATTGTCTATAAAGTATACAATGACCAACCATACCTCTAATTCGGCTTCAGCCCTTCCCAAACGTTGGACGTACATAGTGTGCAGTCGACGAACCCGAAGGCCAACTAGTAGCCTGACAGAAAGAAAAAAAAAGTGAAACAAGAAGGGTAAGGGGGATAAGAAACCAAACAACAATGATGGTGGGGGAAACACAGAGAATATAAAGTTGAAGTATCCATGTAACCTTTTCATGGAAGACCATACGACTCACCTATTCTCTAGACTTGTGGAGGTCGAGAAGTTATTGGCACAACAACAACCTGTTGTGTTAAAAAACCAATTTCCACATAGGAAAAATATGACTCAAGCCTCTTTGAGCATGGATGGGGGAAGTCAGGGACCCCCTCTGCCTTCTAGTAATCCCTCGGCCACAAACATTTATATGATGAAAGGTGATGCTTACATAGAAACTAGGGAACACGATTATAGAATACCAGAATCTGCTGAAAAGGGTAAACAAGTTGCAAACCCATCTGTTCCTCTCCAAATTGAGAAGACGATGGGTGAAACAATGACACGCATCCCGAAAGGGGAATTCAAGAAATCTTTTCATAATTTGAAAGTGAGGGCTGCCAAGAATTAATCCGTGGTGGAGGATTTGTCACAAACCCTTTGTGTGATGTCTTCTTTGGAGGTCCTCTAGAGCTACCCTTCTCAGAGAAAGGCCCTGTTATCATCTTTGGGATCTGCAAAGATAGGTAATCTGGGAGCGATATTTCTCGATACAACCGAATTGAAAACTCGTCTCCCATACCATGTTGCGTTTCATATAGTAGTGACTTACACCACGAAAACTTTTACCTGAAATATTTTTCGCATGGTGGTTGATGAGGGTGCCTTGAATTTTGTGATGTCATTGGCATGTTGGAAGTCCATTGGACAACCCATTTTGTCTATGTCACCTAATCTACTTACTGCTTTCAATGGTCATTCTTTCAGACCACATGGAATCATCCCTTCTTTCCCCATGGAGTTAGGAGGGAAGACCATGTGCATCGAAGTTTAAGTTGTCAATGCGCCTCTCGACTACAACCTACTATTAGGAAGGAGTTGGACCTATGCAATTCATGCAGTGGTTGCCACAGTTTTTTGGGTATTGTTGTTTCCACATGAGGTCTAATTCGTAACCATTGACCAGTTTCCCCTCTCCAGACCTGACCCTTCATCGGGGGCATCCATGGTCCCGATGATTCATAACCCTCAGTCCAACGTTGTCAACGTGAGGTTCGGTTTGTGCCCACCTCTGATGGGTACTTTCGATTAACACCCCCTCTGGCGATTTCAAGTTTATATCGATTTCCCCCGACCAACCTAGGGCTGAAATTTTTCAAGTGTCATCATTCCGAATGACTTACTTTAACGATTAGTAGACTCCTCCTTCCCCATCAACTTCGATGGAAGGGACAGAGAATCCTGGCAAGGCCATGCCCTTGTCTGTGATAGAAGTTGTGTATAGTATTGTCCAGCAAGCTTCGACCCACCTTGATCTGTCTCCTACATAGGAGTTAGATCCGTTTCTCCAGCCTATTTGGGCTCAAGGTTCCCTCGCGATTAGCATTCTTTAGACTTGGTCTTTCCCTCTAATGAGGCAATTATAGAGTCATTGACCGGTTTGGACAAACCCTGGGATGATCTCCATCACAGATCTTATTTTCTTTTGGAGTTAACAAGAATAGAGGCAGGTGAATTCGTGTTGACTATGATTCGAGATAGATCTTGTCCTATTAATCCTCTGACTACGCACACAGTTTATGCTATGGGTAATATGGAAACTATCGTTGAAATGATACCTATTGACATCTCCAAAACCCATGGCATTGTGGAGAATGTCTTCGTCAGAGAGGACTACTCCCACTACTACATATGACAAAATTTCCCACAATTTTTCATTGGTATTGCAACACTTATCCGTCACAATTTCCACAAAAGCAAAGACTATTTTGCGTCGTTATTTTTTCGTTGCTATATCCACAAACCAGGTGTTAATGGAAACAATGAAGAAATTATCCCTCCATGTGTCATCACCATCAATATTGGTTTACCTTATAAATCGTCGCAATACTGACGAAACTTCGTCACAACAGGGACCAAAAACTATGCTAATGTAAAAAAAATTGTGAAAGTTGCGACGCAAAAGCATGGAATTAGCGACGAAAATTGATGGCAGAGACAAAACTTACGACAAAGATGCTATATGTGTGACACAAAACCATTTCATATTGCCACGAACTTGTGTCGCTATTTCCATGCTTGTTCCAAAAAAAAAAATTCCTTGCGATGAACTATCGTCGATATTGTGATGCATCCTTTATGTTTAAAAAAAAAAAAAAACTACATGAGATATGGTAATACCATATTACATTGTAATATGGTATACCATATTACATTTCTTATTCTTTATTTCTCTAGAAAAATCTTTATGTGCTTTTGCAAAGGATCAATTTTGATAGTGAACTTTAGATACCCTTGACATTAAGATAAACCAAAATTGCACCATGTTCTGGGTTCTACATGCATTTATTTACTTGTACAATGAATTATCAATATTAATTAATTATAACATGCAAATGTGGCATGTTAGTTCCTCCATGTTTTAGTAGAGAGTGACTCTACTTTCTCAACAAGATGCAAGAAGTTATTTTTAAAAACAACTTAGGATAGTGATTTGTCCTGAGTGGGATGGTGACCTTGGCATTCAACAAGATAGGAAGTAATTCATTGATGACAAGTGTAGCAGGTGTGTAGGTCCACTAGTGTATGGATATTATCTACTAAGTAGCAGACTTGGACTTCCTCTTACAGAATAGATGGCTCATATAGCTTGAGATGATTGACATAAATGATATTATGGATTTCTAACAAGGAAGGGAAATACTAATGACAACTATTGTCATTAATATATTGAAGAACAATATAGGGACAATAACAAATAGGCTTGATTTTTTTATGATGCTACCCCTTAAAACATTGTTTATCTATATACAACCAAAGTCAGTCACCAATTTGAAACTAGACAAAGCTTTGATGGTGATCCTAGAGGTATTTTTAATGAACTAGGGAGGATTAAATGGTATTAGTAACCAAATAATGAATGCTAGATAATTTATGAACAAAGGAGATTCTATACATTTTACCTTGCCTTATAGGAACTTCTATCCATAAGATGTGAATAATAGCAAGATGCAAAGAATGAGGAATGCAAGAAATTATATAGGGGTAATATGAGGGTCTTTGCAATGTAGGCCAATGCATTGTTGTTGTGAGGGAATCCTCCATCAAGTAGGCCTATATATCCCATGGTACATGTGAAGACCCCTATGCCTTGAGAATTAGTGTAAGGTAAAACTACAAGGTGTTCCATGTGGATTAGTGTAATGTTAGGCAAGTAGAGGACAAATGAGAAAGAAATATTGGTAGACAAACATTGCATGTTAAACACACAATTTCGACATGGGGGAACAAGAGAATTTAATCACTTCATAAGAATGATAGTATGAAATGTAAATAATTAAATAAAAAGAAATAATCCTAACTATCATGTAAATGATGCAATGGATAAATTAGGAGAGTAGAGATGAGCAATTTCTAATTACTATATTAATGGAACAATAACTAGAAAATGTAACTAAACCATGAGTGAGTCTAACAATAATAATATCTCAA
>SNQJ01S0060831.1:22168-35277 GCA_010110895.2 Picea sitchensis
CTTAGCATCTCTGTTGGCTTTAACTGTTAGAGGACTGCTGATATATATTTGAGTTTCCAGTGTTGAAGGAGTTTTTATCTTTCCAGTTTTGATTTCTTATACTGCCACTGTTTTCTGTTATCCTATATGATGTCTATGCTTCATATCTAAAGTAACTTTGCTTAGAAAATTTAAAAGCGACTGTTGTTTTCTATCTTATCCTAAAATCTAACAACAATAAAACAAGTCTAAAGTAAAAATCATGAAGATAGGGGAAGCCATCCCAAATGACTAAAAAATAACACAATACACATTCACATGGGGAGAATGTTTGTTCTACTAAGTTGCCATCAATGACAAAGGGGGATACTATTGGAAATTTGGTTGTCATTGATGTGAACCTTAGAAAAGATGTGAAGTTTCATTATTTCATTGGTTTGAAGAGAATCATTGTTAATGTGCCATGATGCCATGTATTAATGTCAACAAAGGTTTGAAATAATGAAGAAATATTAAATCTATAACTATGTTAATACCATAAATGAATGTGTTTCTAACATCTAGCCCAAATAAAACCCTACAAGCCTACACAAAGAAGGATAAAATGGTCGATAACTGTAACAAACCTCCTACGTTACGATGACACACCCCTTATAACAAGTGGAGATTTATTTATTTATTTTTATTTTTATTTTTTTAAATGTGTGCACGCATGTACAAGGGAAACAAACACATTCAACTCTACGTCGCCACCTGATGACTAACAAGACACAACAACGATGAACACAACAAGATGACATAGGGCGCACAACAGGTAACTGCATGCATTCATGATGCTCAAACGACAACAAGTAAGACTAACTACCCATCCATCCTACCTTGCAGTGGTTAGGACCTCCAAGACACATAAGCAACGCTCAAGCTCAGGTTCCCATTGATTTTAACCATTTAAGGTCTCAGGGCTGGCGACTGTTCTGAGAAACATGGAGGTTTCTACGTCCCACCCAACACAAGCAGACCAAGCAATAAAATATATATATACAAAAGGCAACAATAGTTAAGGGTCAACCACGTCCTCTACGATGCGCAAGTCAATTAAGGGTAAATTCAATTAATAGCAATTCCAATTTAAAAGCAATCCCTTACTGAGGCAATTTCAATTGATCGTACATCCCCATTTACTAATCCATCATGACTTATTGCACTTAGTTCAATATGTTATAATTATGTGCCAACAATCCATCAGTCCTAACAACATTAACCTGAATGACATCCATATTACATTTTAATACAGTAACTCTGCAATTAAATTATTAATCTCCTTCCAACTTGTATGCTACCAATACCATAAAATTTCTGTAACATTACCACACAACATCACATTTTATACTCTCATAACCTTGCCATACAATATCTATCACCTTATTTCTGGTATGTTATCAATACAAAATTTTACGAAGAATTACCATAAAACTGTATTAACAATGCATTTTATATTGTCACAATTCTTGCCAAATAAATAACATTATACTTACATTACAGTAGCATCACACATCCATATTTAAACTGATAATGTAACACAGTTAAGTGTCCCAGAAAAACATATTCAATGACCTTACCCTTATGCATATTACAATAACGTAACATTACCATACCAACGTTTACCTTTACTATGCCACTATAAGTTATCAAGAATCAATAAAGTTCCATAACCGTGAAACAATAACCCATTCCATACACTCGGGACTACAATGATTTTTTCAAATAAATTAAAGTTAAGATTACATTTAAGCTAGTTCACACTACCCTTACATTCAAGCATCCCTCTTATGCATTCCAACACAATTACAACCTAAGGATTCATTTACCTATACATCAATCTTATCTGAAAACTAGTCTGAGCCGATAGATAATTACCCTCTACGATTTACCAGTCAACGTTATCTGTCGACACCCACCAGCATGCATCTCTATCGGGAACGCGAATCACTGGAGAAGGGGGAAGGAATATTGTTGGGTTAAATCACTGCCCCTACTGGACTATCATCCCAACAAAATTTTTGTTTTTGCCGAGAGCAAGGTCGCGCGCCACCGTTGAAGCTGGGCATGAGGACAAGGGAACGAGAGAGAAAAGGAAAATGAAAAGGGGTCATTTATGTCCGGAATACGGCAGGGGCAAACCTCACCATGATTGAAATATCACAAAGGAAACGATCAGGAGAGTCTCTATCCAACCGTGGGTAGTTAAATTAAGCGAAAGGGAAACAATTAGCGCGGCGAACAGTTTCTCTACAAAAGGGTAAGGTTCGAATGCCAAGAGGAACTACTGTTGCTAAGTACAATCCAACTACTATTGTTGGGGTGTGGCTAGGAATGACGGCGGTTTTCACATTTCGGTAGACTGTTGTAAAGGAGAGGTTCTAGATTATAACCAGAACCGTAGCAGTAAGGGAGGAGGCCACCGTCATGGCAATCTGCATGGTCTGAAAGCGAAGTGTCCTGGGGTAACTTGCCCGTCACGAAGGTCGACAAAAAAGGGGGACTGGTTCCAGGGTACGGGAAGGGCATCAACGCCAGATCTAAAAACCAAAACTACACCACGTAAAACAAATTTTATTTTTTTTACACAAAAATCATAAATATAAGGGTTTCATTTCAAATTAAAAGAAAAAATTGTATATAAACATTCACTGTAGAATTCTAAAACTAAAGTGCATGGCAGACAACTTAATCCAATAATGCCTTACATACATGTGGTTTGAATCTATTCAGACATATGCTTCAGGAATTGCAGCGGACAACCTGTTAGTTATTTTTTTAAATCAAGCATCCAAGAGGCAACGAATTCATATGCGCCCGAACAACTATGGAGGAAGGTGAATATGGCTACTATGTTCTCTCTACCAAGGACTCAGATATGATAGATCAGTCTTAGAAATTTAAACTAGAACTCCAGGATTTGATTTAAACACGTGACAACACAGTCTTGAAATTCAGGCATACAGTTCCAGTCATGAGAAATTTCAGAAACACAATATCCGGAGAGTGCTCAGACATATAAATTTAATCCTACTAGAGAAAGTTAGAGGGACAAGATTCCTTTCACGATGAAACCATTATGACCACTATCAACACACCTATAGATTCAATCATACAACCTACTCAATCTATCATTCAACCGAGTAAGAAAAACATACATTATCCTGTTCGCCTGCTCCAGGTGTCGTTCGCGCGCTCCTTGCTACTCCCGCTCGCCGACAGTCGAGACTACACCGGTACCTCCCAGCTAATCACTAGGGGTACTCTGCTTCCCCCTTAGCCCCCCGAGTTGCAAAGGGGCCACACACTATTCCGATGGTATCTCTAGCTTCCCAGCTCGCCTCGCCAGGCCGAGCTACCACTCCAATCCGAGCTGAGAAAATCCCAACTCCCCACAAGTAGTCAGTCAAGTCACAATTCTGGTACCGTAACATTATGCTAAAAGACGATCCCCTTCTTCGTCATCTTCCCTTTATTTTATAGAGTTTTTTAGAACCTCCAACGTTCCCTAAATCTCTTTTTAAATTAAGTTTTAATGAAATCTTCTAAAATTTCCCCATCGTACAAGTGTCAATCATCCCCCACTCTCCTCCAAATTTATTTTCTTTAATTTATTAATTGTCTCATTTCCCTCACCCACCTAGAGTTGCTCCTAAATTTTCTCCTAGGTGTTCCTAGATCCCCTTACATGTTTTAAATACTTTCCCTAAAAATGATGTTGCTAATTTAGCTCAAATTAGAAGGTTCTTTATTGCCAATTCCTTACTATGTTGACCTTGCTTTTTACCCTATGTCCCCTTCTTTCCTTTATTATGTTTCCTCCATCCCTTAGTTTCCTAACTTTTATTTTCCCCTCCTTCCCCTTCTTATTAGAGCCAAAATGGCAATTGTGCTTTTTAATCTTTTACCCTTTTTATTAATTTAACATCTTTTTTTTGTTTTTTATACTTCCACATGTTAAGAACTAAACTCTTCTTTACCATTTTTTTTTTTTTTTTTTTTTTAAATCCACTAATTTTTATTAAATTCCTACTTTCTTCATTTTACCCCAATTATTTTATGAAGACCAAAATCATTACTTAAGTGTTTTTTTTTTTGTTTAAAAATTTATTTTTATTTTTATAAGGTCTTTTGTTAAGGTTAAACAAAATTTTATCCTAGAGAAGTTTTAGACTTATGACTTAGATTCTGAACTGGGCGACAATTATTTAGGGAAGTCGTTTTAAGAATTTCTTAATGTGTTAAATGTTTTAGGGCCATCTAGGTTTGTTCCTTCATCAAGATCAATGCGACGTTCCCTTTAGGACGCACCACGTGCTCCAAGGGTGCCACTCGACTCGTTTGTTTCTTTTGCGCGACATGCCCTTTAGGATGCACCACGTGCTCCAAGGGTGCCACTCGCTTTTTGTGTTTCTTTTGCGCGACGTGCCCTTTAGGATGCACCTCGTGCTTCAAGGGTGTCACTCGCCAACTTGACTGATTGGTAGACATCAATAACCCCTGGAGTCAACACTCCACTAGGTGAACTTGTGGGAGACTAAGGGATCTAAGGAATAAGGCCCCTGCCTTATTGCACGCCCCTTAGAATCATCGTGAGCGACTGTCGCAGTCCGCCCTCACGGCATCGCGGATCCTCTCGAACTAGGTAATCGTTAACCTACAGTTCGAGCCATGGCGGGAGTGCTAGTAGGCTGTGGAAGGGCTGTTGTCCACACCTCTCCCTCAACCTCTCTGGTAATTGTGTGTGGCCCCTTTACTCCATATGTGAGTTTGGTCAGAAATATATCGTCAGCCTGCATCATCAACAAGCGTTTCATAACATGTCCACATCATATCATCAAATCAATGAAATATCACAGTAAATAAATCAGCCCAAATAGCACACTCCTTGACTCAATCCGAATTCCAAGGGGTTCCATCGATGCCTCTGCATCCTCAAGGTCGAAAACCCTACACACTCAATAAAACTGAGTCAATAGCACTTGCCTAAGTCAAAGCAGTAAACATCATGTCATCTGTCATAACGCATCATAATCAAGGACAAGAGTTTTAATATCATACTAGTCCAGATCACTTGCGAGAAAATGTCCTCAAAGAATAAGTTTTCTCAGTGCGCCAGAGCGGGATGTTACATACACCCCCTCTTGGTCTAAACTTCGTCCTGAAGTTTCATAGTATAAATGCCAAAATAAATGTATCACTGTATCATAAGTTTATCTATCAAACAAAAATCGAAACTGCTAGCGCATATCATATGCGTCCTCCCAGGTCGCCGAGTGTGGAATATAACTGTCCCACTGGACCTTGACCTGATCTACCGTTCGACATCATAGCTGTCGAACGCGATGATCTAAGATGCGGATCGGCTCAGCCGTGAGCACTCCCTCGTCCGATACCTGCAAGGAACTCATGTCAATCACATGTTTAGGATCACTAATATAATGTCTCAAAACAGATACATGAAAAACATCGTGCATACGCCTCAAAGAATTAGGCAATGCTAGTCGATAGGCCATGGGCCCCTTTTTCTCCACAATCTTGAAAGGCCCCACGAACCTAGGAGAGAGCTTATCTCCCTTTCCAAACTTGATCGAACTCTTATGCAGTTTAACCCGCAAGAAGACTCGATCGTCGACCTCATAACTATGGTCGACTCGATCCGCATCGGCATAACTCTTCTGTCGATCTTGCGCTTCTTTAATCCTTTGCCTTATGGTTTGCATTTTCTCCTCCATTTCTTGGCCCCACTAGGACCCTATCCTCAAGTCGATCCCAACTCAAGGGCGTCTGACATAGTTTCCCATAAAGAAACTCGAAAGGCACCATCTTAATGGTGCTCTGATAACTGTTGTTGTAAGCGAACTCTACTAGTGGCAAGAATTCCTCCCAACGCTTTTGTTGGTCCATCACGTACATGTGCAACATGTCTTCCAAGGTTTGGTTCATTCGTTCGGTCTATCCGTCAGTATCTGGTTGATACGCAATACTAAAATTAAGTTGGGTTCCTAAGGCCTCTTGGAAACTCATCCAAAATCATCCAGTAAACACCGATCCTCGATCGGATATAATCTTCTTAGGCACGCCATGCAGCCTCACAATCTCAGTGATGAAAACTCTCTCTATGTCTGGTGCTTGATACGTCGTACGTACATGAATAAAGTGAGCACTCTTCGTCAGAGTGTCTACTACTATGAAAATCGAGTCATGTCTCCTTGCCGTCAGTGGCAATCCAACAATAAAATCCATCGAAATTTCCTCCCATTTCAATTCCGGAATGGCATGTGGTTGTAGTAATCCTACTGGGTGTCTAATTTCAGCCTTTACTTGCTGGAACTCTAGACATCTAGCCACGTAGTTGACTATGTCGGCCTTCATTCCTTTCCAGAAGAATAAGGATTTAAGGTCTGCCCTCATCTTCGTGACTCCCGGGTGAGCCTTGTAAGTTTCTCTATGATCCTCGCTCAGGATCAACATCCTCAATTCGTCGTTTGGCGGCACGTAAATCTTAATTCTAAACCTCAATAACCCATCGCTATCAAATGAAAATCCCTCGTATCGTGGTACCATCATGGTGTTTTGTCCGATAAAACCCTCGACCTCTTTGTACCAGTCATCATCACGCTGTAAAGTGAGAATCTTCTCACGTAGATTCGTCTGAAGAGTCACCACCAAAAATATGCGTGGCCTTCGACTCAAAGCATCCGCCACTCGGTTCACTGTTCCCCTATGTAAGTAATCTCAAAGTCGTACTCGCTAAGCAATTCTAACCAACGTCGTTGTCGCGCGTTCAGGTCGCTTTGCGTAAAAATGTGTTGTAATCCACAATGATCAGTCTTTAATTCAAATTTTCATCCAACAAGGTAGTGTCTCCAAACCTTCAACGCATATACGATGGCTAATAACTCCAAATCGTGCGTCGCGTAGTTCTCTTCATTCCTTCTCAGTTTCCTCGAAATGTAAGCAATCACTCATCGATCTTGCATCAAGACTCCGCCTAAACCTTCCTTGGATGCGTCAGTGCATACCAAGAAGTCTGCGTCCATGTCAGGGACCTTTAGTAACAGTGCAGTTGTCAACAACTCCTTAAGCCTCCGAAATGCTTCCGCGCATTTTTCGGTCCAAACAAACTTCTTGTTTTTCTTCTACAATTCTGTGATCGGATTTGCTATCTTCGAGAATCCATCGACAAACTATCGATAGTACCCTACTAAACCCATAAAGCTACGCACCTTTGTAACATTCGTTGGCGCAGGACATTCCATAATAGCCTCAACCTTTGCTAGATCCACGACGATACCTTCGTCGGAGATTACATGCCCTAAGTAGTGAATCCTCGATTGGTAAAAAGAGCATTTGGACAACTTCCTGTACAATTTGTGCTCTTGCAGACACTGTAGCACCAATCGCAAGTGCTCGTCATGCTCCTCCGTCGTCCGAGAGTAGATCAAAATATTGTCAATGAATACTTGGACGAACTTTTCCAAGTATTCGCGGAACACCCCATTCATCAAACTCATAAGTACCCCTGGGGCATTTGTCAGTCCAAACGGTAAAACAGTAAACTCGTAATGTCCAAATCGCATCTTAAAAGCGGTCTTAGGGACGTCGTCCTATTTGATCCGTAAATGGTGATACCCTGATCGCAAATCGATCTTGGAGAACACCGTCGCACCCTTCATTTGATCGAACAGATCATCAATTCTTGGTAAGGGATACTGATTCTTGATCGTGTCCTTGTTCAGTTGACGGTAGTCAATGCAAAGACTCCACGATCCGTCCATCTTCCAAATGAAAATAACAGGTGCACCCCATGGTGACACACTAGGACGTATCAGTCCAAGGTCCACCAACTCCTTCAGTTGCATTTTCAACTCTTGCAACTCCGGGGTCGACATCCGATACGGCGTTCTTGCTATTGGTTCGGTCCCCGATTTCAGGTCTATGGTAAACTCCAATTCCCTTTCCGACGGAATCCCAGGTAACTCCTCTGGAAATACGTCTGCAAACTCCTTCACCACCGGAAGGTGTTCTAGACCTTCCTCTACTCCCTTTTCGTTTAGGAAAAGGATCGCATAAATCTTGCCCCATTGCACATACTCTTCTGTAACTGTAAGGAAGAGACGAACCTCAGGTAAACTCCCTGGTTCTGTCCTACAATCACACATCTATGTCCTTTGTCATCAACCAAGCTCAACCGTTTCATCTTACAGTTGAGTATCACCTCATGCGATTCCAACCAATCCATACCGATCACGATGTCATAAGATCCTAAGATTGTGACGTACAAGTTGACCCTCATGACAAACTCTCCCAGGTTAAGGGCACAACCCGTAACTTTTCCTCCAACCTTCTGTTTGGCTCCCGACGCCATCTCTACGAAGCTAAACTCATTCTAATCGACTTCCTTTACCTTAATCCTTTTTAGCGTTGCACCAGAAATGAAACTCTCAATAGCACTAGGATATATCAAAACACTAAGGGTCTGGTCAGCGACAGTACCTGTCGTCTCGAGTACAGTCGACTGATGCTCTGCCTGGCGGTTATTCACCACTGCATGAATCCAATGGGCCTTGCCCATATCTCCCACCATAGTGGGTCCAGCTGATCCAGACACTCTCGTCCTCTCCACAGGACAGTTGCGCTGGTAGTGTGGCTCCCCACACGTCCAACACCCCTTCTTCGGCCCAGTAGTCCTGGTACCTGAAGTAGAAGATGACGGCCCACCGGCCTGGAACCCTGGTCTGTTGTGCTGAACATGCCTAAACTGTTGCTACTGCGGGCGATGCTGCTGCTGAGGCTATGGTCCCCGATAAGGTGTCCGCTGCTAAGGCGGCGGTCGTCGGGGTGTAGTGAAAGTGGATCCCCTCTGGAAGCCACGATATCTCGGTGTATCTCTCCCTGGTGCCTGATGCTGTGGTGTTCCAGATGAACCCTACCCTGCTGGTCTCGCTGGAGCCCTGGTCTGACCCCCACTAATAAGCTCCTCCTCTGCTATGAGGGCCTTATGGACGACATCGTGCAAGGTTTGAGGCATCAAAATCCTAACCTTCACACACAGGCTGCCGTTAAGGCCAAACACAAACCGGTTGACCTTAAGTTTCTCTGTGTTAAGTTGCGGAGCATACTGGAGCAGCTCCATAAAATGTGCCTCATACTCGGGCACCGTACGACCTCCCTGTCATAATGCGTTGAACTCATTGAGATGACGCTCAATGAATTCCTCTGAAAGATACCTCTCTTGGAACCGTTCCTTGAACAGTTCCCATGACACGTCTTCAACGACCATGTTCAGCTGCGGTAGGAGCATCTTCCACCATAGAAGAGCGCTCCCCTTCAATTGAAAGACCGCCATGCATACCTTCATGTTGGAGGTATAATCGCGAAGTGCGAAACACATCGCCATGTTCTTCAACCATGCCTCGACGGCTGTGCCATCCGGGGCACCAAAGAACTCGAGAAATTTAACCTTCTCAAGTTCACAGTGAATGCTACCAATAACGGCCGGTGCACGCGGCGGAACCTCCACGGGTGTCGGCGCCCAGGCCTCATCTCTGTCCAAGTGGTTGATCAGTGCCTCAGACATGCACTGAAAATATCTCATCATCCTGACCACGTCGCCAACTTCTATCTGATCCTGTCTGAGAACCTGCTCGCCTCCCTAGGGGTTAGACCCCTTAGGCGTGGATGCTACTGGAGGCATCACGCCTCCTCCCCTACCACCCCATCGTCTGCCTCCGCGGTGTCTTCTAACCATGATCACCTGCATGCACACAATCAACTCGATCAACAATAGTATAAACAAATCAAATCATGTCACGAAAGTCGTAGCGAATCCCAAGTCATGGGTCGAACCTCGCTCTGATACCATATGTAACAAACCTCCTACATTACGATGACACACCCCTTATAACAAGTGGAGATTTTTTATTTTATTTTTATTTATTTTTTTTTAAATGTGTGCGCGCGTGTACAAGGGAAACAAACACATTCGACTCTACGTCACCACCCGACGACTAACAAGACACAACAACGATGAACACAACAAGACGACATAGGGCGCACACCAAGTAATTGCATGCATTCATGATGCTCAAACGAAAACACGTAAGACTAACTACCCATCCATCCTACCCTGCAGTGGTTAGGACCTCCAAGACACATAAGCAACGCTCAAGCCCAGGTTCCCATTGATTTTAACCATTTAAGGTCTAAGGGTTGGCGATTGTTCTGAGGAACATGGAGGTGTCTACGTCCCACCCAACACAAGCAGACCAAGCAATAAAATATATATATACAAAAGGAAACAATAGTTAAGGGTCAACCACGTCCTCTACGATGCGCAAGTCAATTAAGGGTAAATTCAATTAATAGCAATTCCAATTTAAAAGCAATCCCTTACTGAGGCAATTTCAATTGATCGTACATCCCCATTTACTAATCCATAATGACTTATTGCACTTAGTTCAAGATGTTATAATTACGTGCCAACAATCCATCATTCCTAACAACATTAACCTGAATGACATCCATATTACATTTTAATACAGTAACTCTGCAATTAAATTATTAAGCTCCTTCCAACTTGTATGCTACCAATACCATAAAATTTCTGTAACATTACCACACAACATCACATTTTATACTCTCATAACCTTGCCATACAATATCTATCACCTTATTTCTGGTATGTTATCAATACAAAATTTTACGAAGAATTACCATAAAACCTTATTAACAGTGCATTTTATATTGTCACAATTCTTGCCAAATAAATAACATTATACTTACATTACAGTAGCATCACACATCCATATTTAAACTGATAATGTAACAAAGTTAAGTGTCCCACAACAACATATTCAATGACCTTACCCTTATGCATATTACAATAATGTAACATTACCATACCAACTTTTACCTTTACTATGCCACTATAAGTTATCAAGAATCAATAAAGTTTCATAACCGTGCAACAATAACCCATTCCATACACTCGGGACTGCAATGATTTTTGCAAATAAATTAAAGTTAAGATTACATTTAAGCTATTTCACACTACCCTTACATTCAAGCATCCCTCTTACGCATTCCAATACAATTACAACCTAAGGATTCATTTACCTATACATCAATCCTATCTGAAAACTAGTCTGAGATGATAGATAATTACCCTCTACGATTTACCAATCAATGCTATCTGTCGACACCAACCAAGATCAGAAACCAAATGACGGAGGATATAACACGTAGATCAGAATCATCCTGGCATGTGATCTGGCACTATGCCATTGGTTGCTGCCATTCGATCGTGCATCCCATTCCGAAATCCGCGCTTCTGATAGCCGACCAGCATGCATCTCGAGGCAGCCATTTAGGCGAAGATTTAAGGAAAGGGATAGAAGCAACCGATTTTTAGGGTCTCTTTCTGTTAGAAAAATTAAGCAATAGGTCAGTCATAATAGAATCCAGAGTCTGCGTAGGAGGAAAAAGGTGAGGTTGTCGGGATTCCATTGATCAAAACACCCAAAGGAGAAAGGTGGGGGGGGGTCCCAGTGTGGTTTGTGAAGGAAGGGAGGTGCGTTACAGCCACGAGTGCAGCTGGTGTGAGAGCCGCTGTCATTCAAAAAAAAATATAGGGATGTCATGGAGGGAGCGTGAATAGCTAGAGAAGGGGGCAGGAAGATTTTTGGGTTAAATCGTTGCCCCTACTAGACTGTCATCCCAACAAAATTTTTGTTTTTTTCCGAGAACAAGGCCGCACGCCACCGTTGAAGCTAGGAATGAGGACAAGGGGACGAGAGAGAAAAGGAAAATGAAAAGGGGTCATTGCTATCCGGAATACGGCAGGGGAAAACCTCACCATGATTGAAAGCTCACAAAGGAAACGGTCAGGAGAGTCTCTGTCCAACCGCGGGTAGTTAAATTAAGCGGAAGGGAAATGATTAGCGCGGTGAACAGTTTCTCTACAAAAGGGTAAGTTTCGAATGCCAAGAGGAAATACTGTCACTAAGCACAGTCCAAATACTACTACTGGGGCATGGCTAGGAATGAAGGCGGTTTTCACATTTCGGTAGACTGTTGTAAAGGAGAGGTTCTGGATTATAACCAGAACCGTAGTAGTAAGGGAGGAGGCCACCGTCATGGCAATCTGCATGGTCTGAAAGCGAAGTGTCCCAGGGTAACTTGCCCGGCACGAAGGTCGACAAAAAAGGGGGACTGGTTGCAGGGTACGGGAAGGGCATCAACGCCAGATCTAAAAACCAAAACTACACCACGTAAAACAAATTTATTTTTTTTTACAAAAAAATCATAAATATAAGGGTTTCATTTCAAATTAAAAAAAAATTAGTATATAAACATTCACCACAGAATTCTGAAACTAAAGTGCATGGCAAATGGCTTAATCCAATAATGCCTTACATATATGTGGTTTCAATCTATTCGGACATATGCTTCAGGAATTGCAGCAGACAACCCGTTAGTTATTTTTTTAAATCAAGCATCCAAGAGGCAACGAAATCGTATGCGCCCGAACAGTTATGGAGGAAGGTGAATACGGCTACTATGTTTGCTCTACCAAGGACTCAGATATGATAGATCAGTCTTAGAAATTTAAACTAGAACTCCATGATTTGATTTAAACACGTGACAACACAGTCTTGAAATTCAGGCATACAGTTCCAGTCATGAGAAATTTCAGACACACAATATCCGGAGAGTGCTTGGACATATAAATTTAATCCTACTAGAGCAGGTTAGAGGGATGGGATTCCTTGCACGATGAAACCATTAAGACCACTATCAACACACCTACAAATTCAATCATACAACCTACTCAGTTTATCATTCAACCGAGTAAGAAAAACATACCTTAGTCTGCTCGCCTGCTCCGGGTGTCGTCTGCGCTCTCCTTGCCGCTCCCGCTCGCCGATCGTCGAGACTACAGTGATACCTCCCAGCCAATCGCTAGTGGTACTCTGCTTCCCCCTTATCCCCCCAAGCCGCAAAGGGGCCACACACTATTCCGATGGTATGTCTAGCTTCCCAGCTCACCTCGCCAGGCCGAGCTACAACTCCAATCCGAGATGAGA
>SNQJ01S0060831.1:49705-64305 GCA_010110895.2 Picea sitchensis
AAAAAAAAAAAAAAAACATTGTCATGACCTCATTACTTTAGTCAAACAATTGTTGTGGAAGTGTTTCTGTATATTTATTTTCATTGATTTCTTTTCACAAATAGTTTGCAATCATTCTTTAAGGAAAAGGAAACACCTAGAAACAAAAACCTAGTGTTTCTGTCAGAATAGTTGAAGGTACTCCTTCATGCTGCAATCATGTAGTAGCTCGGCCCCAACTTGAAAAATCTCATCCTTCACAAATGGGTGGAACCTGCCATGAGAATATTTGTTCCTTTTACGAGGAGTCATCCACCAGTACCAAATGACTTTTCCCTCACAAGCATGCACATGACCATGCCCTAGATTAACATACCCTTGGAAATGAAGAAATTGACCTAGATGTAAATACTTGGACTCTAAGAATTTGACTCGTCCAAACAATGAGATTTTACCCAAATCGAGAAGAACTCAACCTCGGTTAGAGAGAACTTGGTTGCTGATAATGGAATCAACCTCTCCTTAAAGGAAGATGACCCTTCTATCTAAACTCAGCCTCCTGCATAGAAACTCGTATCCAATTGCAAAAAAAATTGGCTACACCATGGAAAATTACTTTTACCCATTAAATATGACCTCGAAATAAGGAGATCGACCCAACATTAATTTAATTTTTCCCCTGGTGAATAAATCGAACTCAGCTGCTGTAAATTTGGTTCGAGAAATAAGATTCAGTCTAACAAAAAAATCCCATGCTTGAATGACGGGACTCAGCTCAACCAACAAGGATTTAACCCTAGCAACTAAACCTTAGTTTGCAATAACTAAAATCATCCTCTACACAAATGGGATTTCCCATCTCCAAGTATTTGACCCTGTCACTAAATATTTTGTCCCCCTATTCAGGAAATTCATCCCAACACAGATGAGATTCGGGACAAGGTAGTTCAATGTATCTCTCATAGAAATCGGCCCAACATATGGAAGATTCGGCCAAAGATATTTCGGCCTCACCCTCACAAACATTTTCCCAACATGTGGAGTTAACATAACCAACAATGAATTTTTCCTTCTTTACCAAACAACCTTCTAGTTTTTTTGTATACCATCAATGCTTCATGCAATCTTAGGATGGAAAGATTACCATCTCTGATACTATTGTAATATCCCCAATATATCTAGGAAGGGATATTATGAACTTATATGTAGTTGTATTGTTCTTTGGTTGTGTATTTTTGTCAAACAATTTGCATTACATCTACTTTCATGTTATAACATCAATGACATCTTTCTACAAACATTTTTCACACACTTTATTTATATACTTTTGTCAAATACATTTCATGCATTCCAAATACACATGAGATTGAAGAAAACATGGTCATTTTATTATGAATGAAGATCTGAACACAACAATGAAAATTATCTAAAGGTTGATACGTAGTTGCAATACACCAGTGAAAAAAACACAATACTCAAACTAAATCCTGGAATAATTCCATGACCTCCTCAATAGATGAAGCTTACTCATCCAAATTTCATAAGGGTCAACTCCTAACCTCCAAACCCTCTCCAAGATGATTCCAAACTAGAAGATGAATCTCAAGTGAAGATCCCAGATGGATCCTCCCCTTTGTCTAGCTAGGGTGGATATTACATGACTGAAACCAAATAAAAATGGAAGGGTTTTTCCAAAATCCCAACAAAAATCTTGGTTCATAAGAGCACTCCAATAAGATATAAAATCCAAAAAATAATACCAAATTGAAGCACTATTCATCTTATTCTTCCTCCATGCATGTCTAGAACTTTCCCCTTTTGACTAAATCAAACATGACCCTTATTCCCCTTTTTTTAATTTTCACTAAAAGATTAAAGTCACTTTACTAAGGTTTAGAAATTATTAATCTAAAAGTTATTTTATTATATTTTAATTAAATGTCACTTTAGAAACATAACATCTCCTAGCTAGGTGACATCAAATAAACCCTCTGACTCCCTTTTTCTTCACCTAGAAGCCTCAAAATTCATCTCCAATTTCATAACAGAGGAACCCTAAAAATGGGGAAATGATAGAGTCAAATATAATAGGCTGCCAACTAAGTGATGGTACAAAGTAGCATCAACTTCAGGGGAAGTATAAATGGTAGCAAGTTTGACTCTAGACTGGAAGGGAGAAGAGGCTAGTTTAGAATAATCAATGTGAAAGTGGCGAAGATGATCACAAGCATAGTTAGCCTAAGAAAGAAAAATTCCTTCCTTGGTTTGTAATACTTGGAGGCCAAGGACATAGTGCCAATAGTCTAAGTCGGTCATTTCAAATTTCTTCTTAAGGATAGTTTTCACATCGCTTAAAAGTTTAGGGTCACTACCAGTGAGGATAAGGTCATCAACATAAAGAACAATATTATGAGGTGGATTGATACTTTCTTGGTATATACATTAGGGTCATAATGACATATAGAAAAGTCTCTATCAAGAATAAGGTTGTCCATTTTGGCTTACCAAGATCGAGGAGCTTGCTTAAGACGATAAAGGAATTTCTTAAGCTCAAAGAAAAAGCTTGAGTTATTTTGGACATAGCCAGGAGGTTGTTCCATGTAGATTTCTTCTTGTGAATCCCCATGCAAGAAGGAAACTTTGACATCCATCTTATGGACTAACCATTTATGTGAGGCTACAAAGGATAGAACAAGGATGATGGAATTCATTTGGTGATGGGGGTAAAGGTTTCATTATAGTCAATGCCTTGAAATTCAGAGAATCCTTTAGAAACTAATCGAACGTTGTGTCTTTCAACATTTCAATATGATGCATACTTAGTTATATACACCCATTTACATCTCACAAATTTTGTTCCTTTCAGAATAGGTACAAGATACCAAGTAGCATTCACTATTAAAGATAGATACTCTTCATTCATTGTTGTGTCCCAATCTGTATGATCTGAAGCTTCTGCAAATGTTTCTAGATCATGAGTCTCTAAAACATGAGCCAAAAGAGAAGAGGTGTGTTGGAACTCTGAACATGTCCGATGTTTATTTGAAGGATCACCAACAAGATCACCAACGACTTGTCGAGTTGAACGAATCGATTTGGAACTTGTGGTGCTAGTGTAGGTTCATGTTCAATGGACTCATCTAGAGGAAGGTGAGCAAGTGAAGGTGGATTTCTATCCCCACTGTCATCATTTGAAGAAGAAGAAACCATAATAGGAACATAAGATATAAAAAACACCGAAGATGGATCGCAAGCCTAAGAAGGCACAAACATCGAATTAGGATCGCAGGCCAAGAGATTATCATAAAATTTAACATCTCTTATAATAATAATTTCATTAGAATTAGGTTGAAGAAATTTGTAACCTTTTACATCTTCAGAATATCCAACAAAAATATACTTCTCACTTTTAGGAGGTAAATATTTATTTTCACATTAGGAATGTGAACCCATGGTACTCTGCCAAATACACAGAAGTGTCTTACATATGGATTAATTTTATTCCATGTTTCTCTCGGTGTTATATTTTTTAGAGCCTTTGTGCGAGTTCAATTTACTATGTAATTTTCAAAGTTAATGGCTTCTTCCCAATAATTAAGACTTCACCCCTTAGATTGGATCATACAATTAGCCATTTCTTTTAATGTGTGGTTATTTCTCTCAGCAACACCATTTTGTTGTGGTGTGTATGGAAGAATGTGTTTCATTTGGATGCCCTGCATAGTGTAGTAACTTGTGAAATTGTTGTTCACATATTAACCTCAAATATTCGTTCTTAACCTTTGAAGTTAATGTCCATATTATTTTTTACAAGGGAATTATAGGACAAAAAATTACAAAAAACTTCACTCTTAGGTTTTAAGAAGTAAAACCAAGTGTGTTTGGAGAAATCATCAATCAAAGTTAAGAAATAATTGTACCCATAGAACAAAGGAGAAGAAATATGACCACACAAATCACTGTGAACAAGCTCCAAAGTGGCTGAGGCATGCCAAGATGCATGTTTGTCAAAATTATCTCGATGATGTTTATCGAGAACACAACCCGTTAGCACAAGAATGGTTAAGGTGCCAAGTGTCAAGAGACACCCATAGTCAAGAAGAGAATAACCCCTAAGAAGAAGCCTTCCATTTTTGAGAAGGAAATGTCTGTTGTGCCAGAGGAAGATCCTCTTTCTACAAGAAAGAGTGTGAGGTTGAATTTCAGGGCTGTTATAACTAGCTGGGTTTTGAGTTTTTGCTAAGTGCTAGTTTCCCTTGTGGTAAAAGGCACTACCCATTGTACAGTCAAGGCACTTAATTGAAATGGTTTTTTCATCATGAAAGACTACAAATTTCTCTTCACACATTCCAGATTGAAGGCATTGCGTTTTTGGTTATGCTACCCACACTTGCACACAGACGCAGCGCAAGTGGTGCTACCTAATGGTGTTGTGTAATATTTCACAGAGGACATAACCTGCATACATGTGCAGAAACACAGTCAGGCGCTACCTATAGGCGTTGCGTAATATTCTGGCAGAGGCTAAATTGTGCAGAGTTATTCTGCCAGTTTTGAGTCACTAATTTAAAACTTGGTTTATGAGCAGTTGAGGATGTATTTTTGAAAAATAGAGGAGGGTTTTGTTCATAACATTCCAAATAACAAAAAAATCTCTCATTTTTTCAAAATGTGTTTTTGTTTGAAAGATATTGGATATAGAAGTAGGCGATGTGTGCTCTGCACAGTGGCACTACGTACTAATTTCCTGTAGCAGTCATGATTTTGATATTCGCCTTGTTGGTAGGTTGACACATGTCAAGGAGAGTTCGAATGACTTATCAAGGATTAGTTAGATGTCAAGGGACACCTGCACCTAATATTTAGCTCCAACAAAGGCCTCATGCATGAGGTGGAAACAATTTATTAATGACTTCCAACAAATTCCTGAAAATCAATAGTTTGTTGGATTTTTGTCTCTTTGATTGTTGCCACCTATCTCCTAGGCCTAGAATCCAATGGAGGAGATGGAATTTGACCTTCTTAGGTTATTTGGATGCTATGTTATATTTAAGGAAGGAGATATCTCTCGGAGAGTTGGATTCATGAGCCAAGAGAGGCTAGAGAGAGTAGGAATAGGCAGTTTCCTGTGTGTGTTCATTTGTAAGCCCATGGGTATTTTATGATTGTAAGCATTATTGTTATTGGAGACTCATGAGAGCTGTGATTTCAGATTATAAACCTTTTTTCTATATTTCTTCTTATTTGAATATATTGCAGATTTGATTCAGATTATAAACCTTTTGTCTATATATTTCTTCTTATTTGAATATATACGTAGACGAGGATCAAAGGCCACTAATGATTTGTGGATCCCAAGAGAGGATCTGCACTGATTTTCCTTGCATTGCTTTATATTCAAGTGACATTTGTTGATTCATTAAATTGAATCTTTATTTACTGAACATTCTATCTTATGCTTTCCTTCTTCATTTCTTCCACCTATCAACATATAATCTTGTTTTCTGTTAAGCAACTTTTGTGCCTTAGATGAGTGGGATGTTTGTGACTCCATTGCCCATTGGTGTAGCCTACTGATTTGCAGTTTGTTGCCCTCTCTCTTTCTTTATCCATCTTGTTGATCCACCTATTCAAAACCAAAGTTATCTTTTACATTCTGATTGGTGATGAGCTTACACTTTAGCAGTCAAAGTGTGACTTTCAGTGCTAACAAAACCTACACAAACACCATCTCTACAAGAAACAAGAGGAATACTAGTCACCATCTTTTGATTACATAGTTTCTATAATGAGCGATAGTTTAGATGACCAAACCACTCATGCCAAATTTTTCTCAAGTCATCTCTATGAGAAAAAAAAAATGATGGAAAATATGATGACCCAAAGTTGTCAAACTTGTACAAACTGGTAATATCATCAACAATTCTAATTGCAAGAACATGTTTAGGATATTTTAAATCCTTAATTACAACTCCGTGAGGTGAAAACTCTATGGTTTTACCTTCACCTGAATGAGTGATATTAGATACAGATAGAAGGTTCCAGGAAAGACTTGGGACACATAATACATCATTGAAATGACAACTATCTACTTGAATTGTTCCAGAACCTACAACACGAAGAGATCTATCATCACCAACAAACATTTTCTTGGTGTTACATTCATTTAGAGCATAAAATATGGTTTTATCCTTAGACATATGATAAGATGCTATAGAATCAATAAGTCACTCATCAGAAGAAGTAGTAGAACTTGCATTGAAGGAGAAAATGGAAGTAGAAAGTGCATGTCCATAAGAAGAAGATTTAGAAGAAGAAGGAGGATCAATGGAAGGTGACACATGTGGAGGAGAAGTAGGAGAGGTCGATGGATGGTGACACATGCGGAGGAGAAGGAAAATGATTAGTGGATAGTGGCACAAGTGGAGGAGGAGGAGGATGATGATGAGGATTGGTGGATGGTGACACATGTGCAGGAGAAGGAGGAGGAGGAGGGGAAGGAGAAGGAATAAGTGGTACAAAGGATATGGGTCAATGTGGGGATGAGACAAATTGAGTGGAATGATGAGAAGAAACTATCAACCTCTCGATGAGGCTGCGGGAACCTACAAGATGATAAATCAGTGGCGTCTTGTCATGAGGCAGACTCTCCCAAATCATAGACAACTCTGGTACATGTAATATATCTCGAACTAGTACGGGAACCACTACATGCCTAACCATCAAACCACATAGGTGATTTTCCACCTTTTTTCGGACTCTCGATCAAACCTACATGGCATGCCAAGTATACATGTTGGAGGCTACTCCACTACCTCTGCTTCTCATCATCCTATTGTGGAGACTCATCCCCAACATATGTGTCAATATCTACAAAACAATAGATAATAATAATGAGATAATTGATACAAAATGTTAAAATAAATTACATGTGCATTAAATAAGACATAAAAATATGCAATTGGATTTATCAAAACATAATGATAATACTGTCTCTCTGATTTGGTGGCTTGACTATTGTAAATGGGATGTTTGGACATCCAGATGTTTGGACATCCTCTCCAACCCTTCCCGGTATATGGGTACTATACAATATCAAGGACAAGATTGTCATCTTCAGGGAAAAAATCATGTATCTCACTACCGATCGCAGTATGTAGCCACTTCAGTTGGCCCCACTTGGGAATTTTTTTTTCCATATGTGCATCAATCATAGGGTTAGGAGGAAAGTGGGGTACTGCTTGTTGAATGACACTAGACCTCTAAAAAATAATTTAAATAAATTTAACGCAAATGGGAAGAACATACACCCATAAAAATGATGTGACAATGATCCAACCCAAAACAAAATTGTCTCAATTTTTTTTTTTTTATCTACCTAATCAATATGGGCCCTGCACTAAAATATCTACAAAATACATCATAGGGAAACTAATTTATTTCCCATTACAGGTAAATTGTAGTGCACGGGAATAAAGAACAAACACTTAACCTCCTTTGCATGAAATGAATCTATTCGCATCTAACTGCCAACAATATAGAATCATGAAGTAGAAACAATGTTTAGATTTCCATATCTCTACACATATGCTAGTTTTCTATCTCCTACACCCCCAGGAGATAAATCAAGGAACTGAGGCCAAACCTTTCCCCTCTTAGACAACCCAGTGATAAAATAAAAATCCTCCCTCGTGGCTTGATACCACAAATCAGGACCAATGTTGAATGCTTGTAGAGCATGATCCTAACAATCGATCAACTGTTGTAAAAATAAAGAGTTCCCTTTCAGGGATGTACCCTCTTAATAAAACTTGAGGAGGGAAACATTCCTCAAAAGGGAATGTGACTGAGGTGTAATAGGGTGAGGTACATCCTTTCCCTTTCCCTCTCCTAGTCCTCCCACCCATGTATAAAGGTGTATGTGTCAACCCACTTCTGTTGCTACTTCTCCCCTCTTCGTCATCACCTTTGATTCACATACAAATATTTTTAGTCCTATATATATAGATAAAATAAATTGAAATTATAAAACACACACATAAAAATAATTTGTATTTAAAAAAAAACTAAAATTATTTTTTGTTTTCAAAAAAATGTGAAAAAGTAACAATGCTCCCAAAATAGAAATTAAGCACTTCCATAGGTGCACTATCTCATATAAAAACATCGTTATGCATTGTCGTTGTAATAAAGCATCGATGCTCCATGGTTATTGGAGTATTGTCACATATTTTAGCACTGCGTTGTGTTTTATAACACACCAGGAACGAGGCATCCCAAAAGATGCCGCTATGCCATTTTACCTTTGTTCTATGCTAGGCAGTGTGGTTGGTTACACATAATGCACCAATGCTCCATGATACTTGGAGAACATGTATATCTTTAGCGATGCATTGATATACATGACACCAATCATGAGGTGTTTTGTATGACTTACTGATATGCTAATTAACAAATGTTCAGCGTGGTGTTGTATTGTACACGACACCAGTGCATTTAATATATCGGGACACACTGATAATGGGGCATCCCATAAGATGCACTGGTATGCTAAATTGTTAAATATTTGGTATAGTGTCTTGTTCTTTACATCACCAGTGCATTTCATGGACTTCTCAAAACTGCCAAGTTAAATTTATTTTTTTGGGAATAAGGCGACGTGATGTGTAAATTTGAATGCAATGGTGCTCTAGTTGTCTTGGAGTACTGATGTTTTTTTAAGGATGTGTTGTGTTCTATAACGCACCAATAATGAGGCATCCAAGAAGACACCCAGTATGATAATTCATTAAATATTTAGCCCGGTGTAGTTATGTTAACAATATCGATGCATTTTGTGGACCTTGACGCACCACTATAACAAATTTTATGTGTTAAAAACTACACGGTGTTATTGGTTAAAGGGAATGAATCGATGCTCCATTATTCTTGGAGTACCGACAGGTTTTGTAAGGTGTATTGTATTTTAGGACACATCGGCAGTAGGGCATCCCATAAGATGCATTGCTATGTTCAATTATTAAATAATCATCCCAGTGTTGTGCTATTGACAACACCTGTGCGCTTGCTTAACTTTGTTGCACTCGCAGGTTAACTTGTTTTGTTGAAAATCATGTGGTGTGATTTGTTAATATGAATGCATTGATGCTCTCATTTTCTTGCAACACCAACATTTTGTTTAGTGATGCCTTGTGTTGTATAACACATTGGTAATGGAGCTACAGGAAGATGTATCACTATGTTTATTTTTCAAAATTTGGCGCAATGTTGTTCTGTGAATGGAGTTGGTCTATATGTTGATAGTATACACATCGAAGAAGTGCTTTATGTATATTTATAGGATGCAATTAAAATGAAAAAAATGAGATGCCAATGGCCATAATGATAAAAAAAAAATTATTATAAAGAAAATTAAATAATATATAATAATAAAATAAACAAGTATAAATACAACAATAAATTTTATTTAAATGTTTTTCACCTATATAAAATGTTAATAAATTTAAAATTAAATAATTAAAATTATTTATAATGAAAATTAAATAATATATAACAATAAAATAAATATAAATATAAATACAAAAATAAATTTTATTCAAATGTTTTTCACCTATATAAAATTTTAATAAATTTAAAATTAAGTAATTAAAATTATAAAAATATTAATTTAAGGTTAATTATTTTTAATAAATAATTAACCATATTTTGGTTTTGGAATAAAACCTAAAATTAGCACTGATTGGTTAACAAATTGTCTACCTTAATTTAATTGCAAGGAAATAAGTTCACGTCACACATTTGATAGGAGTGGAGATTTGTACCCTTAAAAATCACTGATAAATCATTTCAAATAACATAATTTTCTTTACAACAATAATAATGTGTTAATTTACATTCACAAATAATAATTAATAATCACTATCATCATTAACTATTAATTAATGATTCCCGGATAGGGTGCCACTTTGAGAAGGGAGGCCACGTAGCCTGCCCCAGACCCAAGCCATTAATATGGAAGGTCGACACCCTTCCCCTCACCATTGAATGGAAGGAAGCCATTACTGCTTGACGAGAAGAGGAGGACAGTTCCCTCGCGTGAGAAGAATGACGACCATAAGGTGTAATGGTAATGGAAAGCTTGGTACAGAGGTCTTGTCTAGCCTCAACATTATCCTCCCGCTCAGACAAGGGTGGATCCATCTTACCTTTGCGCTCCATCAACCCAGATTCTCTGAGCACTGGTGCTGCATCCAGTCGGCTCCTATTTTTTTACCCTGCACATTAGCACCCTCTCTGACCCCGCCATGCCTATGGAAAGAGGTAGGTTGCGGTACGACCCTGCCTGGTATAGTTTTGCTGCTATACAACAGAGGGTGCAGAGATTGTAGAGCTCCCTGTCCATTGCCTAGACTCAACGACAAGAGAATCCCAGAACGCCGCCATTGGCATACATGGAGGAGGAGATTCCAAAGGAACCTATCCAGGTCCCTCCGAAATCCCTCCTCTTCATAGGACCAGATAATTGGCAACCCCCCAGAGATATCCCAGCAAGCACAAGTTCTTCAGCCATTGTCCAGCAAGCACAAGAAGCCAAGGAAGAGGTCACCTGCATAATTGAGGAGGAATTCTCAGAGGAATTCCTCCACTTAGACCCTGTGGACACAATTCAAACCAAGGACTGCAGTGGAGGAGCTCAAGGCGGTGGAGGCTATGGAAGCGGCTTAAGCGAACTCATGCGAGGCGGTGGCGGTCTTAGGGACGGAGGTGGAGGGCGCCCTAGACTTGGCGCCTCCACCACTCTCGACACTCCCGAATTTCGACCAGGGAGCAACACCCTTCTTCCATCTGAAGCAACTCGTGCTAGTCTTTGAGCTAAGAAGCCAGATGGCTGACCAGATGCATTGGGACACCCTCATGCGCCAACAAATTGACATGCTTTACGAGCCCTACTCAAACGCACCAGCAACCCAGCGTTTTTTGACATGCGCGAGGCCTTTCGTGCTCCAGCCCAGGGACGACCCCCTCAACGATGATCCGAGCGACACACCCTCAGGTGCAAATGTGTAATCTCCTTGGTTTGGCTACCACGAGCATTCTCAGCTCATCTCCTTGCACTGCTACAATGCAATTTTACAGTTATGTCTTTTGTTTTCAGTTTATGTCTTCTGTCTTTCTTAGTTGCCTAACATAGTGCTACAAAGACTCGAATCCACCACCTGATTTGGTTTTCGTTGTCTTTCTTAGTTGTCTAGCACAGTGCTGCAAAGACTGGAATCCACCACCTTCTCTGGTTTCCATTGTCTTTCTTAGTTTCCTAAGACAGTGCTGCGACTCGAATCCACCACCTGCATTGGTTTCCATTTGGCAGGGCAGATGGCGGAGTGTCATTTTGAACAATGACATCATAGCCTACCACTTGGTCCGGTTTCTGCTAATTCAACAAAACAAATGTAGCCATGTCACTTTTTTTTACTATAAATATTATATAATAGGAATTTCCTCTTTTTATTCAAAAAGAAACTATTAATTAATAAAAAGAAACTATTAATTAATGATTAAATTATAATAAATTGTATCCCTTTAAAAATCATGAAGTAACCCATAATAAACAAAATGATTTGACAGTAGCTTTTGTGGACGAGAGGAAGCCACGAGATGATGGTTATTTGACTGGTAGCTATACCTGTCACTCTGACACACCCTATTAGACCGGTAGCTATACATCTTTTCTTCAATCAAACGAAAAGAGTCTCTTGGTCTGTGGCAGATCACTAACCGATCTGCCTTTTTCTTCATTAGCCGGATCATTATCCTGCTTTTGTGAACCTTTTAAAGAAGCAACATGGGACATCTCACTCTGGTACAACTCTTTAGTGAACAACTTTTCTTCATCACCGTGTGATTCTTGCAGGCCATATCCATTGGCAGAGCCACGTTCGCTGTTGTAGCTTTGCATCTTCGGTTCACTATTGATAAGTGTTATTCTTGTACTTCCTACTGATGGGAGAAAGCAAACCCCATTTGGTGTTGGTTCCATCCTTGGCGCAGCAGGGCCATCTTATTCCATTCATGGAACTGGCAAAGCTTCTCGCCTCACAGGGCCTCGCAGTTTCTTATGTAACGACGCCGGGGAGCGCCAAACGGCTCGAGCCTCAGGTCCAGGGTTCAAATCTGGATGTCCGGCTTGTGTCTCTGCCCTTGCCGCCCATCGACGGGGTTCCCCCGGGAATCGATAACTCGGACAACATTCCTATTCATGTCGCCAGCATACTCTTTGTTTCGTCGCACAAGCTAGCTGGGCCGTTCGAACAATGGCTGGATCAGCAGATGCAGACGCAGATGAATCATATTGAGGCTCCCAATTCCTCGCCTCCGGTCTGCATTATCAGCGACATGTTTACAGCATGGCTGCAAAGCTCCGGGTCCAAGTTCGGGATTCCCACCGTGGTTTTCCATACGTCGGGGGCATTTGCTATATCTGTCCTGCACTCCGTGGTAACTTACACGCCCCAGAAGAGCGTGGATGGAGATGATGAGTTTTTCGTGGTACCCGAGTTGAGCTTTGACCTCAGGCTGTGCAAATTAGATCTGCCCGTGATGATGCGTGATCCGGATTCGAATCCCGCGCAGAACTTTGTTAAGGAGGAGATTAACCGGAGCATGGAGGGCCGGGGCATAATTTTTAATACTTTTTACGATTTCGATTCATTAGGGATCGATCACATTAGAACCCTGACGGGAAGGCCAGTATGGACCATAGGTCCCATTCTTCCACCCGCCGTTTTCGAGGACGCGGGGATCAGTACCGAAAATATGAATAGCCGGGGTAAGGCGGCGGACATTGCTGCTGATGACTGCTTGAGATGGCTGGATTCTCGGAACCCCCACTCCGTTGTGTTCGTGTGTTTCGGGAGCATGTTTTTTCTCAACGAGAAACAACTCCGTGCGGTGGCTGCCGGGTTAGAGGCTAGCGAGCAGGCTTTCATCTGGGCCATCAGAACCCCAGAGACGGAGCGCAAGCCTAAAGGGACCGATTTGGGGCTACCGGAGGGATTCGAGGATAGGACCCGACAGAATGGGTTGGTCATATGGGGATGGGCGCCTCAGCTCCTCATTCTCTCCCATCCTTCCGTGGGCGCATTCCTGAGTCACTGCGGGTGGAACTCTACGTTGGAGAGCGTGAGCCTTGGAGTACCCATGATTACCTGGCCCATGTTCGCAGAACAGCCATTTAACTCGAAGCTCTTGGTTGAACACCTGGGGATCAGCACACAGATATGTTTGGATGTGAGCAGTGTGCCAGATGAAGAGGAAGTGAGAAGAGCAGTGACCATGCTTCTCGTGGAGGAAGAAGGCAAAAACATGAGAATGAGATGTCAGGAATTGAGGAAGCTTGCAAAAATAGCCGTAGAAAAAGACGGTTCTTCTTATACAAACTTGAAGTCTTTTGTTGAAGAAATGCAACAGCTGCAACAGAGTTGGTTGCAAGACAGGAACGACATCAATGATGTTCACACACTGTACACTGTACAGTGACTCGACCTTTCATCATTGAAAAGACAGGAACGACATCAATGATGTCCACACACTGTACACTGTACAGTGACTCGACCTTTCATCATCGAACTCTGGTTCTGTGTTGTTTTTATTGGATTACCAATCGAATTGCATGCTGAAAATACATAAACTTTTCAATGGATTGGTGAAGCTATTCTACAGCACCTTGAAAGACACTTATTTTTGGTTGTTAATCTCGACATTTTCTGTAATCGCAAGAGTACCACCAATAAAGTGTAATATCGCTCTTTTTGCTGAGTAATATCTATGGTATAATGGTCTTGAAACTTCTGACTATTTTAAAAACATTTAAAATTGATTGGCAAAACCACTTTGAAGACACATTTTTCTTTAAAAAGAAAACTGAGGTGTGAGGTGTTTTACTGGTCAAACATCAGACAAAGAGGTTGGAAATATATGATGGCGAAGGAGGCTATACAAAATTTTAAAGTTATTTATTTAAAATATTTGTTTTAATTTAAATTTAGATTTTGAAGTTATTTATTTAAAATATTTATTTAAATTTAAATTTAAATTTAAATATTAAAAAAACTAAGATTTTTAATGTTTTTAAACTAGCTACATCAATACAAAATTTCTAAGTTATTTATTTAAAGTACTTGTTTAAATTTAAATTTAAATATTAAAATTTTAAGATAATAATCATGAAAATAATTTTGAAGTTATTTATTTAAAGTACTTGTTTAAATTTAAATTTAAATATTAAAATTTTAAGATAATAATCATGAAAATTTTGAAGTTATTTATTTAAAATATTTATTTTAATGTAAATTTAAATTTAAATATTGAAGTTTTAGGATTATAGTGATGAAGATCAGGCCTATGGCAATAGCAATGAGTTCATAGTCGAGGACTAATTTATGTTATATGGTGAAGGCAACGATGATTGATTCTAAATGTATTAATTACTCTTCAATTTTTAAAAAAGTATGTTTTGATGAAGTTCGGATGAATTATAATGAACATATTTTGATACAATTTAAATTTAATATTTAAATATTATTTAGTAATTACTTAATTATTATTTAAATTAAAATAATTAA
>SNQJ01S0060831.1:87204-104037 GCA_010110895.2 Picea sitchensis
ACGGCTGGTGTAACCGCTTCTCATAGCTGCTGATGCTGTTTCAGCATCGCGATTCACGGGCTGTTCAGCCATGTGAATCGCGTCCTTGACTGTGTCGGCCTTGACTGCTAACTGTCAAGGCTCGTGTCTCTGCATCGTGGTGGTCTCTACTGTGTCTCAGCATCTGCATTCTGAACTGAGTGATAGCTTCGTGTTTCAGCGTCTGCATCCTCGAACCATGTAGCTGCTTCGTGTTTCGGCATATGCATCCTCGGACTGTGTAGCAGCTATGTGTTTCAGCATGTGCGTTCTCGGATTGTGTAGCAGCTTCCATGTTTCAGCATCAGTTCAACAACGCCTTTGGATAGTTCTGTGTTTCAGCATCGGCCTTGAATACTATTCTGCAAATATGGACACTTATGCACTTCTAAGCAATGGTTAGGTCAAAAAGTAATGTAAAGTATTATGCAAAACAGATTAAGCATATAATAATGAGAAAGGACGTTGTGTACCTTGGGATGATCAGGTGAAATGATAGTATAAGTTAAAATACAGGTGATGAAGGGTATAATAATGGCAAAAAGTATGGGCAAAAAGGGTACAATATGTGGTCCTAACACCAGGATTACTGATCTATTTGATCAGTTTGGAGGAGAAAATAAATTCTCTAAACTGGATTTAAGATATGGATACCATCAAATTAAATTAAAATATGAAGATGTAAATAAAAAAATGTTTAGACCATGTTATGGACATCATAAATTTGAAGTGATTTCGTTTGGACTTATTGACGTAGCAACAAATTTTATGTGTTTGATGAACAATATATTCATCCAGTACTTGGATAAATTTGTATTGATTTGTATTGATGATATATTAATTTATTCAAAATATGAAGAACACGAACAACATTTGAAAATATTATTACATACGCTAAGAGAGCATAAATTATATGCTAAATTTGATAAATAAGATTTCTATGAAAGAAAGATGCAATATCTAGGACATGTGATATCGGAAGATGGTATTGCAGTAGACCTTGAAAATATTAAAGAAATTATAGAATGGACTATACCTAAATACGTATCAGACATGCGATCATTAGTGAGGATCATTGGTTATTACTGGAGGTTCATCGAAGGGTTTTCTAAGAACTCCTATCCTATTACTTCATTGCAGAAAAATGGTACAAAATTTATTTGGTCTCAAACATTCATGGAAAATTTTGATAAATTAAAAGGTTTACTAACTACAACACCAATTCTTAAAGTGGTTGACCGTTAGAAATATTTTGCAGTTTGTGTGGACACAAGTAAAGAAGGATTAGGTGGCATGTTATCATAGGATGGACATGTAATTTGTTATGAATCTTGCAAACTAAAAGAACATGAAAGAAACTACGTAACTCATGATCTGGAATTAGCAGTTGTAATTCATGCATTAAAAATGTGGCTGCATTATTTAATGGGAAGACAGTTTCTATTATTAGCAGATAGCAGTGGTGTAAAACACTTGTTTAGTCAACAAGATATCATTGCAAGACAATAAAGGTGGTTAGCATTTATAAGAGAGCTTGATTTCGAAGTACGACACATAAAAGGAAAGGAAAATAAAGTCATTGATGCACTAAGTTGGAGAATTAATAAATTATATGAAATGACTATAAGAAAAACATAAAGTGATATTGAAGACATAATTAAATCTGCAAGCAGAAATGATGTATAATATATCAGAACAACGGATCAATTACAGAAAAATGAGGGAAATATGAACAATACATGTTTCAATATTGACAAGAATGGACTATTAAGGCTCAAAAACAGGTTATATATACCTAATTCTTCTAAATTTAAGAAGATCATCTTGAATGAGCTACATAAATATCCCTATTCCAGTCATCCAAGATATCATAAAATGATAAAATCCCTAAGAAAACAATGTTATTGGCCTAATATGAAATCCGAAACAACTGAATATATATCTAAATGCTTATATTTTCAACAAGTGAAAGATGAACATCAACATCCAACAAGTATTTTACAACCTCTACCTATACTAGAATGGAAATGAGAAATTATTTCAATGGACTTCATTACAGGTTTTCCTAAGACTCAAAGACCAAACGATTCAATCATGGTAGTGATTGATAATTCTAGTAAATATGCAGACTTCATACCTATGAAATCTACTTATAAAGAAAATTAATATTGTTGAATCTTTTATGAAATAAATATTTAATCTACATGGAGTTCCTAAAATGGTGATTTCAAAAAGATATGTTAAGCTTACCTCAAATTTTTGTAAATAATTGTTTGTAGGTTTGGGTACTAATTTGAATTTCAGCACAAGTTACTATCCGTAAACAGATGGGATAACATAATGTACAAATCATATTATTGAAGATATGTTATGAATGTACGTTAGAACAAAACTAACTAAGTGGGAAAAATATCTACACTTAGTTAAATTTGCATACAACAAAATATATCAAGCATCAACAAAAAATGAGTCCCTTAGAAGTTTTATATGGAAGGAAATGCGATGCAACACCCCACCACCTCTTGGGGATCACATGAACTCCCATTCTAGGATCGTTCTTAGTAGGGAGTTGAATCATCTCTCGAGTCCTCTTTGAACCCTCAATATGAATGTACCATAGGCCTTATGAATCTTCCTTGCATGAAAATTTGTGTTCGCGAGGGTCTATCACTCCAACAGAGTCTTCCACATGACCTTGGGAAACAAATCATGGGCTATCCTTTACTTTTTTGAATAATTCATGGCTTCAGAGCTTCGGTCTTTGGGAGTCCCAAAAGGAACACACTATGAACCATCCAAAGGCCAACCCTGTGAAAAACTAAAATATGGCAAAGATCCACGACTCCCAAAAAATGATGAGATATATGGTCTCCGTCTACTCTACACTCTGGGCTTCGAGACTTCAGGAGTTCTCAACCCAAAATGAAATATTCCTCTATTCCTCCAGAGTACCAAATCTCCGAACTGACAGATTTGTTGACACATGGCTCTCTGATCTTCTTTTGTTCTCGAGACTTTGGTAAACTTGTCTCCTTTCCACACAACACACATAAATTTATGAATGTGCGAAATCCTAATGATTTCAGGGGTTAACACCCATGCAACTTCCCCAGATATGATAGCTAGGAAATGTTTAAATCCTCCCTGGGTGGATCTCGTCCACTCGACCTTGAAATGAAAGGGTTCTTCTCTTCAAAGACTTTGGTCACTATTTCTACTAATATTTAACACTCAAATGATTTGGGTATTTTTGTGCACTCTCGCGCTTCACTCGAAACTTGACACTTGAATATTTTTGGAAAATCTTCCCACACACTCCTTGCGATCGTCTTCTTCGAGAATCCTCAACACTTTGACTAAGTATTGGCCCTATGCACACCTTTAAAGGGTCTTCTCAAGCTTCTATACTACACTGAGTATACATGCACTCATTTCACTTACTCTGCAAAACTCAACACTATCTCTTTTGAGCTTCTGAGTCTGAAAAGGAATCTGCCTTTACACTCCTTGTTTGGTTACTGTGCACTCCTTTCACTAGTTCTTTAGAAGAGAAACAATTGAAACTTACAGAACACTACATGTTCATTCAATTAACCATAAAATTCAAACATAAGCATACAAAACACATAAAGTAAATAACATGACCTTACCCAATTAGTCAAATTTAAACATGTATAGAGATATGAAATTAATATTCTTCTATTATATTCATTCAACAAAGAATTATTAGAAAGAGTTCTTGCATCTCCTTAACAACTCTCATCAACAAATACAATTGTCTTCAACAACCTCCTTTGGGCATAGGTTACATACATTTATACAAGGAGGGGATTCTTGAGCCTTTCTTTTCGCTACTCTAGTGCTATCATGTCATAATCAAAGCATTTTCCCACTAAGGGTTATTACAATAAATGACATTTACAACCCAGATACGAGTCATTGCTCAATATTTGTACAATACTACAACTAATTAAGATAACTAAAATATATGACGACCTGATGTAATGGCTCAAGCCTCAAAACATTAAAAGCTCCTTTAATTAAAATCTTTTAAAAATATTAAATTGATGTGCTTCCTTGGATTTCAAAAACATTTTGAACGTGCAATTGATGTTGAGTTGTCCTCAACTCACTTGATGGTCATTGATGACGATGCTCCTGCATCATACTCCTTTGGACAAAAAGATTCACCAACTCCTATCCATGAGCTCCTGCACTGTCTTTCCATGCTTCTAGATACCATCTTCAGTAGTCTAACTAGAATCTTTTGTTGGATGGTCTTTCCACTTAACCAGATACTCAAAATAAATTTTCCTCTAGTCTTCTTAGTAATCCTTTGATCTAACATATTCTTTATCTGTGGATTTTATGGTATGGGTATATGATGTTTCCACTGAATCTCCTCTTGATCATATGCATCTCCAGTATCATTCATCCTATAAGGATACAAGTTTTCTACATTGAATATGGGTGATATTCCAATGTCTTCTGACAACTCAATATCATAAGAATTTGCAACAAATTTTCTTAGGATCTTACAAGGTCCTATCTTCTTCATCTTCAATTTGTTATATTTCCCTTTCGAAAATCTATCTTTCCTCATATGTGATAAAACATGGTCTCCAACTTTGAAATGAACCTCTCTTCTTCTCTAGTCTACTCTACTTTTGTACTTTTGGTTTCTATTTTGTAGTTGTCCCTTAATTTGATCATGTAGCCTCTACATCTCTGTCACAAAATCCTCTGCTCCCGTGCTTCAAAACTCATCTTGTCCCAACTCTCTTAACTCTAAAATTCCTCTTCGATGCATTCCATATACTATTTGGAATGGGATTTAACCAGAGCTCCTATTCGTTGAGTCATTATACACAAACTTTGCTTGGGGCAGAATTTGATCCCACTAGTTGTTATGGTCAGTGACCAAACTTCTCAACAAATTTCCTAAAATTCAATTCAACACTTCAATCTCTCCATCCATTTGAGGATTATATGCTACACTGAAAGAGAAAATTGTCCCCAAATTCTTCCACAAAATTCTCCAAAAGTGTCCCACAAATTTAGTGTCTCTATCTGAAACAATACTCCTTGGCAATCCATGTAATCTCATAATCTCCTTGAATAATAAATTGGCTATGTGAGTAGCATCACTCGTATTTTGACATAGTACGAAATGTTCAATATTTGGAAATCTGTCAACCACTACGAATATTGAATCATTTCCCCTTTGGGTTCTAGGCAATCACAGGAAAAATTCCATACTTATTGTATCCCATGGCCTATCTGCAATAGGAAATGGTTGATACAATCCAATGTTATGTTTCTTTCCTTTGGCATACTGGAAGATTCTACATATGTCCATGAATTTATTTACATTAGACCTCATACATGGACAAAAATATGAAGAACTCAATTGCACATACGTATTACCATGGCCAAAGTGTCCAACCAAACCTCCACTATGTTTTTCTGTGAACAAGTTATCCCTCATTGAGCACTTCAGAATACACAACTGGATTCCTTTGAATAACATTCCACCTTGGATAATATATTCCATCCACTGATTTTTGTCACTCAAAAAAGGGTTCCCACATGCTTCATAAGGCTCCTTGAAATTTGGATCTTCCTGATACATCTCATTGAGGTGTTCAAATCCCAAGGTCTCCACTTGAAATTCTTGCACGATCAAACATCTCCTACTAAAAGAATCGAAAAATGTTTTAGCGCTTCCACTAATATTATTAATAAATAAAGTAAATTTTTTCATGAATTATACCCATTTGGCATGTCTCTGGTTCAATTTATCATGGTTGGTTATAAACTGCAATGCCTGATTGTCAGAATATAGAACAAACTTCTTCGGAATAAGATAATGCCTCTATTTTTTCAAAGCTTGAATCACAACATAAAATTATTTATCATACGTGGAATAATTCCTTTTAACATCATTCATCTTCTCACTGAAATAACGAACAATCTTATTGTCTTGACTCAAAACTACGCCAATGGCTACTCCACTAGAATCACACTTAACCTGAAATGTATTCTTAAAATATGGAAGAATTAGAATAGGTTATTCTGTTATTTTTTCTTTCAACACTCTAAATCATTTTTCAACTCCTTTTCTCCAATTAAAAGACTTATGCTCCTTCTTTATGGTGTCCAGTATAGGTGCACAAATGCTATTGAAATTCCTAATGAATTTCCTGTAAAAACTTGCCAATCCATGAAAACTTCTTACCTCAAATACACATATTTGAGAAGGCCAATCTCTGATTTCCCTCACCTTCTCTAGATCCATCTTCAATTAATTGGAAGATATTACACATCCCAAATATATAAGTTATGTTTTCATGAAAGAACATTTCCCCAAATTTACTAATAGCTTCTCCTGCTACAATATTCTGAACACCATCTTCAGATGACTTAATTTCTCCTCTTCAGTCTTACTGAAGATTAAGATATCATCCAAATAAAAAATGACAAACTTACCAATAAAATCTTTGAGTACTTCATTCATCAACCTCATAAATTTACTCAGTGCATTCGTTAAGCCAAACGACATAGCCAACCACCAATACAATCCTTCATTTGTCTTGAATGTTGTGTTCCATTCATCTCCCTCTGTCATCCTTATCTGATGATAACCACTTTTCAAGTATATCTTGGAAAAATAACTTGATCCACTCAAACAATCCATCAAATCATACATTATAGGTAAAATAAATCTATACTTGATGGTTATCTTGTTAATGGCTCTATAATCTGTGCACATTCTCCATCCTCCATCTTTCTTTCGACTCAACATAATTGGTATGACACAAAGTCTCAAAATTTCTCTCACTAAACCCTTATCCAACAACTCTTGGACTTGATTCTTGACCTCTTCATTCTCTCAAGTTGTCAATCTATACGTTGCTTTGTTTGGAAAACTTGCTCCTGGAATAAGGTCTATATGGTGACTAATACTTCTAATGGGAAGTAAAGAGTGGGGTAACTCATCCAAAACATTATCATCAAACACATACAATGATTCCTGAACTTATACAATCAAATCATTACAAACTCTCAGCTTACCTAAAACAACAAGCTATATCTCCTATTATTTCTTGACTTATTTCAAGAGTTCCTTCCCACTCATGAGAAGTATACTTGGACTAGCTTCCTCTTTAACTCCTTTATCTTCTATTGACAAAAACATATGTTTACACCCATTATTTTCAAGGGTATACATTTTATTTATCCCATCATGTATGACATTCATGTCATATTTCCATGATCGTCCCAACAGAACATGACAAACATCCATAGGTATAACATCACACAAAACTTTATCATTATAACCACCTATATTAAACTCAAGTTTACATTGTGGAATTACCATTACTTGATGTCCTTTCTTCAAACATGATACCTAATATGGATTTTTATGTGCATTCGTATCCAGCTTCAACATATGCACCTTCTCTATGGATACTAAATTATTAGTGCTTCCATTATCTATAATCACCTTCCATACCCTATCTCTGGTCTTGCAAGCAATTCTGAACATAATGTTTCTCTGGACTAGTTCTCTTACCTCTTTCTATGGCTTCATGAGAAATTTTCTCATCATGAGTGATCTTCCTTCTTCCACTGCTTCTGACATCATATATGTCTCCACATTCTTCTGTTATTCTTCATAAATGTGAGCTTCTCCTCCTCCTATATTCTTTCTCTTGGGACATTTTGAAGACATATGTCATGTCTTTCCATAGGCATAACACTTCACTTTTCCTCATTTTCCTCTTCCTATTCCTTCCATAAAAGAGTTTCTTCCTCCATAATGTTATCCTATAGAAATTCCTCTTCTTTCTGTCTAACTGTGATATCTTCCAGTTTCCGGTCTGGGCTTCTGCAACTTTTCTCTGATGGTTCCTCTACCTTGGCTTGGGACTTTTCCTATGTTCCCTTGACTTTGTTTGCTGGAAAACTTCCCTTCTACTTTCAGGTCTACCTGATAAGAATCATCCACTATTATCATAGTAATCATGTTCATTTCATCCTGAATTGCATATCTCATGCCATTAATGTACCTAACAACCTTTTCTTCGTCAATCTCTCTATGTCTTGCTCCAATGTTCAACTTGTAAAACTCTTTGGTGTACTCCTTCACCAACAAACCTATCTATCTGAGATTTTGTAGCTTTCTGAATAGATTCACTTGATAATCCTTGGGTATGAAATTATATTTTAATTTGGCTAGCATTATATCCCAACTCGTAATTTTGGACTTACCTTTGCATCTTTTGTCAGCCTGTAATTCATCCCACCATAGCGCTGCATGTCTTTTAAATCTATTCATAGATTTCCTATGTTCCCTTGACTTTGTTTGTTGGAAAAATTCCCTTCTACTTTCAGGGCTACCTGATAAGAATCCTCCACTATTCTCATAGCCATCATGTTGATTTCATCCTAAATTGCATATCTCATGCCATTAATGTACCTGACAACCTTTTCTTCATCATTCTCTCTATGTTCTACTCTGATGTTCAACTTGTAAAACTCTTCGGTGTAATCCTTCACCGACAAACCTTTATGTTTGATATTTTGTATCTTTATGAATAGACTCACTTGATAATCCTTGGGTATGAACTTAGATTTTAATTTGGCTACCCTTCTATCCCAACTCGTAATTTTGGACTTACCTTTGCATCTTCTATCAGCTTGTAATTCGCCCCACCATAGTGTTGCATGTATTTTAAATATATTCATAGCATTCTTCACTTTCTTCTTATCATCAATATCCTCATAATAGAAGTACTTATCTAAATCGCTTACCCAGTCAAGCGATTATTCCACATTTAAATTACCTTCATACATTGGAACTTCTATTTTTTCTCTAGTTCCCAGCTTGACAACAACTCTCAATAGTCGCTCCTTTGTTGTTTGTTCTCCTGCAACTTATTCAACTTCTATATCTTCATTTTCATATTCACTGACATCACCAACATCAGTTTCTCTTATCTGCATTGTCTCCATGGAATCTGACCTTGCACAAAGTTGTCTCATATCCTCTTCCATGGTTGCATTTACCACTAGTCTATCTCTGTGTCTTCTTGGCGGCATGGTTCCAAGTCTTCTCCTTTCTATATTTTCCTACTGTAGACAAAAAAAATAGTTCTTTGATACCATTATTATGAAAAACCCCACCACCTCCTAGGGCTCACATCCCTCCCATTCTAGGATCATTCTTAGTAGGAAGCTTAATCATATCTCAAGTCCTCACTAAACCCTCAGTGTCTATGTACCACATGCCTTACCTATCTTCCCTGTGTGTAAATATACATTCACGGGGGTCTATCACTCCAATGGAATATTCCACATGACATCGGGCTAAAAACCGTGGGATAACCTTTAATTTTCTGAAGAATTTGGGACTTCAAAGCTTAGGGATTCTAGAGTCCCGAAAGAAACACACTACGAACCCTCCGAAGGCCAACCCCACGAACCGTCGAACTATGGAAAAGATCCATAGATCCCAACAAATTTTGAGATCTACGGTCTCTGTCTACTCTAAACTCCAGGATTTGGGACTTCGAGATTTCTCAACCCAGAATGAAATATGCCTCTATTCCTCTGGAGTACCAAATATTCAAACTTCGAGATATGCTGACATGTGGATCTTTGCACCGATGGTTACGATTCATTCCCAGCTTTAGAACTTCAATAATCTTGCACATTTCCTCTATGAGACTTCAACTCTGTCGAATTACCAGACCTCAGAACTACTGTGGATCTATGGATAGTTGTCCTAAAAAATAGATGGTTCATATCTTCTCTGGTTCCATGGACTTCATGAAACTTGTCTCTTTTTCACACAACACACAAAAACCTCTAAATTCATGAAATCCAAAGGATTTCACGGGTTAACACCCATGCAACTTCCCCATATCTGACGGCTAGGAAAGGTTTAAATCCTCCCCGGGTAGCTATCATCTAATCGACCTCGAAATGAAAGGGTTCTTAACTTCAAATACTCTAGTCACTATTTATCCTAAGATTTAACACTCAAATGATTTGGGTCTTTCTGCGCACACCTTGTTCTTCACTGGAAACTTGACACTTGAATATTTTTGGAAAATCTCCCCATGCACTCCTTGCGGCCGTCTTCTTCGAGACTCCTCAACACTTTGACTAAGTGTTGGCCCTCTACACACCTTTCAAGGGTCTTCTCAAGCTTCTATATTCCACTGAGTATATGTGCACTCATTTCACTTAATATGCACAACTCAATGTTATCTCTTCTAAGATTATGAGTTTGAAAATGACTATGGCTTCTCAATCCTTGCATGGGTATTGTGCACTCCTTGCACTAGTGCTTTGGAAGAGAAACAATTGAAACTTATAGAACACTACAGGTTCATTCAATTAACCATAAAATGCACACACATGAATATAAAACACAAAAAGTAAATAACATGTCATTACCCAATTACTCAAAGGTAAACATGTAAAGAGATCTGGAAGTAATCTTCTTCTATTATATTCATTCAACAGAGAATTCTTACAAAGAGTTCTTGTAGCTCTTCAACAACCTCATTTGGGCATAGGTTAAATACATTTATACAAGGAGGAGCTTCTCAAGCCTTCCTTCCCACTACTCTAGTGCTATCATGTCATAATCGAAGCATTTTCCCACTAAGGATTATTATAATAAACAACATTTACAACCCAGATACGACTCACTACTCAATATATGTACAATCCTATAACTAATTAAGATAAATACAATCTTTCGATTCGTCATGTAATGGCTCAAGCCTCAAAACATTATAGGCTCCTTTAATAAAAATCTTTTCAAAATATCAAATTGATGCGCTCCCTTGGATTTTAATTACATTTTGAATGTGTGCTTGATGTTGATCTATCCTCCACTTGCTTGATGATTGTTGATGACGATGCTCCTGCATCAAAATGTACAACCTTGATAAGTTGGGATAATCCGATTAACATGATCATGATTGGACCATAAATGCTCCAAGAAATGGAATAGATGGTCAAAAGGGTACAACTGAATTTAAATGTTGTGAAAGATCGACAGAAAAGCTATGCAGATCTGAAAAGATGAAATCAATTATTTAACGTTGGAGAACATGTGTACCTTAAATTCAAAGCAATAAGGAACTCACTAAAACTAGGAAACTTTTTCAATTTGGTGCCAAGGTTTGGTGGCCGATGTCTTAACTCGAATCGGACTAGTGGCATACAAACTAACACTTCTTGCAAATTTAGAAGTTCATAATGTTTTTCATGTTTCATTATTAAAAATATGTATTCATGGTCCTACTCACATCATTGATTGGAACATGGTGCAGGTGGAACTAGAAGGAGATTTCCAATCAAAACCTCTATTCATTTTGGATAGGAATAAAACAAAACTTCGGAACAGAGCCATCGCCCAAGTAAAAGTGCAATGGAAGTAGGAGGCTACTTCAGAATTGGAAGATGAAATGATGAAATCTTATCCAAATCTCTTCCAATTAATAAATTAAGGGAAATACTAAGACTGAGGACAATGTTATACTTAAGGGGGAGAGGATGTGACATCCTCAAATACTAAACATTTTATTTTAATTTTGTTTCTTTGAAAATAAATTTTCATTTATGGAAATTTGTATTTGAAATTATTAAGGAATGTAATTACTATTTTTGTGACTGTTGAGAAAGAGTTTGACTTTAAAATTGTCCTCTTGTTAGGGACCAATGTATGAGACAATGTTTTTTTTTATGCATCCCCCCCCTTTCTCTCCTCAAGGTTGCGCAACCTCCTAGTCAAGGATATTTAAATTACAGAGCTGAATTAGCTCTTCAAGACCTTGCTAGCCCCAAATTGATTTTAACATAGACTTTTATCACTTTAGGCATAGGTTGTATGGAACCCGTGAGCCCTCTCCTTAGCATTTTTTAAAATATTAATGCTGACAGGAGCTAGATCCTTCCACTAGCCCCTCTCCACATGTGACCTCGAGCTATGATCTGAGACTAAATATCCTAAGTGTTTCACGACTTCAGATTCTGACTACCTTGGATGCAACAGATCTATTGTTTCATGAACTCTGAACTGGAGAAACTACCTGGAACCTGATTTATGTTTTGCGCTCCCTCCGACAACCAATGGTGGCGATCTCCATTGAAACTTTGGCTTCAAGGTTTCCAATTGTTTCAACACATTTTTCCCCCCGAAGTGTTTCCTCGCTGAAACTATAGGATGAGCACCACGTATTTTCTGGATCAACGGTCCAGATCTCCTGATGCAGGAGCATCGCCAACTCATCAAGGAGCATCGCCCAAGACAAGCGAACCAGCATGAAAGACAACGAACAGCTGGACAAGGCCAGCTGAAACTTTTTGAATTTTCATTCAAGAGATCCGCCAGTGTATAAATGAACCATTTATGGAAAGCGCCTTTGTACATTATAGCGGACCTTGAGCCTTTAAGCTCTCGTCCTTAGGTAGATGAGGCATTTAATAGGTTTAATGCAGGTAGATAGGATTTTATTTTCCAAATTAGACAGTTTTAGAGTCTGAGAGGGAAAACGGATATAGACACCCTCGTTGTATCATTGTAACAGGAGCCAGCATTCAGGAGAGAAGAGCAAGCGGAGAAATCTGTGAAGAACACCCATGTACAGAAGATTGAATAAATAGAACGAAGTTCTGTTTCAATTTCATGGTTGTTGTTGTTTTTCTATGTTAATGTTGTGCTCATGAATGTTTGATTTCTGGATATGCATTTGCTTGGTATATGCTGTGCATGTGATTTCAGGGATTTAAACTGAAGTCTGAAAGAGAGAAGAGAATAAGTTTCAATTGTTTCTCTGTTTGAGCCGAGAGATTCCTGCATAGGGTGCAGTTGAATTCATCCACAAGGAGTGCGTCGATAAGGGCTCGATAGTTAAACACTTATTCTCATTCAACCGAAGTCTTAGTTGTTAACCAGAGAAAAAGAAGATAGAGGTTGTTGCTGCAGGAAGTGCGCAGAGTCAGAAGGATTTAACACTTGGGAAGTTGTTGAATGATTTCCACAAGGAGTGCGTGAAAATACCTCTGACAGAATCAGAGTAAGAAAGCTCAGGAGGTACAACACCTTCTTGGTACAACTGAAAGAGAGCCCATGAGGTTTAGGTCGAGGAAGATTCGAGCAGAGATTGCAAACACAAGTGTTGGAAAGTGGGTTCTGGAAGGAACTTTAGTCTTCTGAAGAAATCCGTGAGTAAAGGGAAGCGACGGTCAGGATTCGCAGAGGAGAGTAGCGAAAATCCCGTCATCTGTCAGATCTTGGAAAGTTGCGTAGGGTTTAAGCCTTGAAGGAGCAGAGGAGGAGTCCTGGAGGGGCATCGGGATATTGGCATCATCGGGGTTTCATAAAGCTGAGAATCGAGACCTTGAAAGTCCCGAAATGCTGAGAAGGGATCTCAACCGTAGATCTTGGCAAGACGCGTGTCCAAGGATTGTGAAGAGTTCGGGGTTCAACATTTTGGAGTTCTCGTTGACGAGAGACTCACAACACAAGAATTCGTGAAAACCCGAATCGCGATATCCACGCAGTCGATGAGCTGAGTGGAGAACAGGTCTCAGGCTATCGGAGTTCGGGGTTTGGAAGGTCCCGTGAACATCGACCATGGAAATCGCGAAAACCTGATACACAATTTTTTGACAAGGTTAAGCGTGGAGTGGAGGACAGGTGGCATCAGAATTCGGGGATTGGAGGTCCCAGAGGTGTGAGTTCTACGCTGTTCGAACTCGCGAATTCTAAAATCCTGATAAGGGTGAAGGGCGTGGTCACGTGGACTGGCAGGTCACGTGCGAAAGGAGTAGTCGGAGGGCCAACGCCAGAACTGGAGCGCCATCGGGAATCGAGAATCGAGAATTCACGAGGGGAGCAACTCTTGACAATGAAAAATCCGATTTCCCGACAGGGAGATTCCTGACAGGAGATGAGGAAGGCGCGAAGTGGATATTCCATCGGGGTTCAGGGATTTGTGAGACCCGAATCCATGAGCGTAGAGCTTGCGATCAAGTGAGTTCCCATTTCCTGATTGAAGAAGGAGATCACCAAGAGAACCTGTGGGCATTGAGAACTTCCGACAGGGGGTTAAAGAGTATTTTGACTCTTTGGGCCTAGAAGAAGAAGGTCCTGGTTGAAGCGGCCGAGCTCAGAGAGGTAGGAGGAGCGTCAGAGTGGTATCAAAGCGGGAGAAGAGTTCTCTTTGTTTTCGGTAGCAGAGAGAAGAAGAATTCACCATGCCGCCCAGAAGAGAAAGACAATCACCTGACCCAGAGGACAGGGAGGTGAGAAGAAGAGGTAGGCCGGCAGGGAATCCAGAGATGGAAAGACAGATACGAGATCTCAGAGCGAGACTTGAGGAAATGGAAACAGCTCAGAGACGCACAGCTGGTGCAGGGGATCTTAATGATTCCGACAATGAGGTTGAAGCTCAACCACAAGGAGAAGTTGCAGCCAAGGATGCAGCAAACGAGCGATTAATAAAAGCTATCGCCCGGATGAGTTCAAAGACGAAAATGGATATTCCAGTCTATGAAGGAAGTCTAGATGCAGAAGAGTTGTTGGACTGGATCAGGGCTCTTGACACCTACTTCAATTATGAGGATATCGAATAGGATAAAAAGGTTAGGCATGCTATCATGAAGTTGAAGGGACATGCAGCATTGTGGTGGGATGAGCTACAGGCAGATAGACGTTCCAAAGGCAAACAAAAAATTAAAAGCTGGGATCGAATGATTGCTAAGATGAAAGCAAAGTTCATCCCAAGGGACTACCAAATTAATCTGTTCAGGAGGATGCAAAACCTGAGGCAGAAGTTGATGACGGTGAAGGAATACACCGAAGAGTTTTACAAGGTCAATATCCTAGCAGGTCATCGAGAGAGCGATGATGAGAAGGTTTCCATATACTTGAATGGTCTGAGATACGACATTCAGGATGAATTAAGCATGATGACCATCCGAACGGTTGAGGACACTTACCAGATGGCTCTGAAAGCCGAGGAGAAGCTGGGTCGTAAGCAAGGATAGAGAGGGCGAGGCAGAAGTCAGCCCAGAGGCAAGGCAGTTGCCCAGCAGAAATATCAGAAGCCCAAGGAGGAATGGAATAAACCTCAGGGTAAGATTGAGAGAGGTGGAACCTCACAGCAAAGACAGCAATATGTTGAGCCGAGGAGACAACATAGTGAACAAAGAGGGGATTATGCTGATGCAAACAATTTTCCTCGTACCAGAGGAAGGGGAAGAGGCCGAGGTGGAGTGATCACATGCTTCACGTGTGGAAAGGATGGACACAAAGAAGTTGACTTTCCAGACAGGAAAAAGGACCGAGGAGAATCTCACATCGCTGAAGCACAGAGGCCAGATGCTGAAGCAGAAGGCGCAGAAAGCGGAAGCTCACTTCTGATGCGAAAATTCCTTTTGACACCTGAGAAAGAGGCACAGGAAAGTTCAGCCCAAAGGATCAGACTGTTCAGGATAGCTTGCAAAACTAAGGATAGGAAATGCAAGGTTATTGTGGACAGTGGAAGCACCGACAATCTCGTTTCAACCGAGATGGTGGAAAAATTAGAGCTGGAAACGAATGATCACCCAAGTCCATACAAAGTATCATGGCTACAAAAAGGACATCAGGTGAGTGTCACTAAACAATGTTTAGTTGAATTTAAAATTGGGGGATATAATGATAAGGTCTTGTGTGATGTCATTCCCATGGATGTATGTCATTTGTTATTGGGTAGACCATGGCAATATGACAGGAATGTGGTTCATGACGGAAGGATGAACACATATACTTTGGAGAAGGAGGGAAGGACACACATATTGCTTCCGATAAAAGATAAAGAAGTGAAACCGGAAGTAAGCAAAACAATACTTCTCATGAGTGGGAAGGAGCTTCTCACAGAGATGGAGAAGAAGGAAGATCCACAATTCTTTGTGGTTAGCAAACCGAGAATTGTCCTGACTAGCACGAGAGTGGATGACTTACCAGTTGAGATTCAGGAACTACTGGAAGAGTTCGCTGACATCATAGTGGACGAACTACCTCGTTCATTGCCACCGATGAGGAGAGTGAGTCATCGTATCGACCTCATACCAGGAGCCAGTTTGCCGAATAAGGCTGCATACAGATTGATGCCACAGGAAAATGAGGAAGTCAAGAAGCAGGTCCAGGATTTGTTGGACAAAGGACTGGTCAGGGAAAGCCTGAGTCCGTGTGCCGTTCCAACGGTGCTTAGTTCGAAGAAGGATGGAGGTTGGAGAATGTGTACCGACTCTAGAGAAATCAACAAAATTACCATCAGGGACAGATTTCCACTGCCGAGAATGGATGATCTGATGGATTGCCTGAGCGGGGCAAATTATTTTTCAAAAATTGATCTGAAAAGCGGATATCACTAGATTCGCATGAGGGAAGGTGATGAATGGAAGATAGTATTCAAGACAAATGAAGGTTTGTACGTATGGCTGGTCATGCCATTTGGCTTGACAAACGCACCGAGCACATTCATGAGACTCATGAATGAAGTCCTAAGGAAATTCATCGGGAAATTTGTAGTCGTATATCTGGATGATATATTGATCTACAGTAAGACGAAGGATGAACATTTGAAACATTTGGCCATTGTGATGAGAAAGATACAGTAGGAGAAGTTGTTGATCAATATGAAGAAGTCCTCATTCATGAAGACAGAGCTCATTTATTTGGGTTTTGTTATTTCAGCGAATGAGTTGAAAATGGATCCAAGTAAGGTGGAAGTGATTAAGAAT